>BRZM01002000.1:0-12577 GCA_033238685.1 Lates japonicus
TAATTGGCCAGCCATTATGATCGGTACCACCCCCCCCCCCCCCCCCCCAGTGCTCGCTCAGCAATGGGTGGAGATGTACGCGTGACCTGCCGATTGCAGAGGGCAGGTGGGGAGGGGGAGGGGGGGTGTGTTGGAAAAAAGATAGGTACATTACAGACTGAAAACTGGAATGTTTGTACTGTATCAGGCAAAGTATGATAACTAAAAAGGATGAACGGTGAGCTCCAGCCAAACTAAGCAGGTTTATGGGTGGTGGAAATGCTGCAGATGATTTCCTTCACACAAGCAAATGACACTCAGTTGTGTAATATTTCAAAATTGCGCATAAAATAAAGGCAAACAGCATTACTGTATTTTAAGTTCAGCATTTATCTATGCACATTTATCTATCTACACACAGACCCATTCTCAGTCTTCACACTGGCTCACATCACAAGCAAAGGCACATCACACCCCATGCAGAGCTCGAATCGCACCATCAACTTACTCCTGCTGTGAAAAAATTGACTGGATCAATCCACACTCTTAATAAGGGTCTGATTTCTTACTCTGCTCCAAAGTCCATATGACCAGCTGCACGTCTCATGTGTGCTACATGTCTTGATGAATACAAGTCAGAGAGGTCTAATCTGTCAGTCAGGAATGCCAAGAGCAAAACCAGTGACTGTTCAGTGCTGTATTGATTTATATGAAATGACTATGAGGGCAAAGTGAGCTTTGTTTGTGTGTATGTGATCTTTACATAAATTATCTAATAACCGTATGAATTTCCTGATGATGAAATGTTGACATAGTAATACAATCTGGAGATTTCATCATTCACAGCCATTTTTGAACAGTAATATCATCTGTGTTATCTCATGTTTCACAGATACGCATATTTTATTAACCTGGGGTCTGTTGAAGGCTGACATACAGCAGGTCCCCTGGCACGCATGTATGTCAGATAGACACATATTTGAGATATGGCTTGTACTAGATGGTTTATAGCAGTGGTTCCCAACTGGTGCAGTTTCAGGTTTCACATTTCTCCTTAGTCACTTAGTCATCTCCAAGTCGCAGTCCACTCAATGAACATAGATTCAGTTTTATTTCACAAAATGAAAACAAAAAAAGTAAACTGCGATAGATCAGAAGACATTTTGGCACATCATAATAGAAAAAGCACATGTATAAATAATAATGAATGATGGTGAATTCCATTTAGCTGCTTCAGTTTCATGGTCCTTGTATTGTGCATGCTGGCTTGCTGTCACACTGTCATGGCTCATTGGGACACTTGAGTACAGCAGTTAATGTTATTAGTAACACCTGTGCTTTTCCTGCTTTGACAGTTCAAAAGGTCTGCCATGGAGAAAGTCACATCATGGCTTAAAAACCAATTACATTAATAGCACTGCAATAGGACTAATTCAGAAAATATAACAAGTTAATTGGCGAAATAAAACAGCTTTGCTGAAAAGAAGAAAGAGAAGAAAAGTATTCAGTGAAAATACAGAAATGAGACATGTATGATGCCCAAATAATGACAAATCTTTAAAAATGTCAGATTCTTTGATCCAGTCTTCCTTATAGAGATGGTGAAATGTTAAAACCCTAGTTTTATATTTGTAATTTTGAGTGCCCTATGACCTTTACCTATTGAATACATATAAATATGAAACAATATAATCTGCATATATGTATAGTTTGAAACAGTATCATCTGCATACATTTCATTATCTGTATCAACATAAAATGGCTTCCTGATTAGCATATATAAAAGTAATGGACCTGAAACTGACCAGTGTAAAACAGCTGAATAGATATTTGTTCAGTTGTTTGAGTTTTAAGGTAAACTGAGGAAGCACATATAAAATCAATGACAATTTTAAAAGATTCCTCTTAAATGCTTCACAGTGGTCTGACACAGCTCTCTATTAACACCATGTTTTTCCAGTATGGATTGAGTGTGCCCTTTTTGAATAAAACAGGTTTTGGAGTCAGTTAAATGTTGCTTTCACAATCCACAGAAAATTATATCGCCATTTAAATCATTACTGAGTGTCAGTGTTGTAGTATCCGAGTTCAGGACTGATTTTCAGGACTGGAGATGAATTAGAAATATAATAAATTTTTTGGGGGGGTGTTGTAATATGCCATAATATTCTGGCATAAGATATTGATTGTATTGATACTTTAACATAATTTAGTTTCGAGCAATGGTAGGCACATGTGTTCACCAGCCGATTCACATGCGTACCGTCAATAATAGTTATTGCCAAGACTCAACCGTGATGCCTCAGACTCAGGTAATGGGGACTCGACTCTCACTCAACTTTGACTCTTCTTTAGCAACTTGGACTCGTTTAGTAACTTGACTGTATCTGCCTTCTCTGTTATCTCATTATCATTTACCTACATTGTACTGTTTTGTTTTTTGTCTTCTAGTTAGCAAAACAAGCCGCTAAGTTGTTTTCATCATAGCTTGAAGCCTGTTTTACAACTGTATATTAATTCAATTGTAGCTACACACACACACACACACACACACATATATATATATATATATATATATATATATATATACAGCTCAGTAGATGTATGCACACTAGCAAGTCAGATAACTGAAACCATAAGCTTATGCCACATCACATAGCTGCAAACCAAGCCACTTATCTGTTAAAAGAAATGCTGGTTTCTGTGGAATTCCATTTGTGCGAGCTCTCCCTCTGACCTCCAGAGTGGAGCTCCTGTGCTTGTTAGGCCGGCTGGAAGCTCGGACTGATGCCTGTGTTTCCTTGTGTGGTAATGTGATATTTATATGCTGAAAGCCTTCCTGCCAGCATGCCCCCCCCACACCCCCCAACACACACACACACACACACTCTCACAGGAAACATTGGATGCATTCCAAAGGAAGGGAAGTCAGGCAATGCTATTTTTTTCTTCCCCCTCTTTCTCTGTAACATTGTGTGAATCCTTAGCAGTGGCTGCTTCCCTCTCTTCCTGCACCCCTCCCCCTCCATCACTCTATCTTCATATTTTCCACACTTTCTCTCTAGCAGTGCTTTTACAGGTCAGGGCCGTGAAGTTGTACGTGGTCGCGGACAATTCAGTTTATGCTCAGTGAACAGACGTGCTCGCTTACATGCAACTGCTCATCTCTCTCTCTTACTCTCCCTCTCTCTATCTCGTTCTGCACAACCCCAGTCACACACTAACACACTCAACATTCCTCCCCTTCCTCCCTTTTCCTTGCTGGGCAGTTTGCCATGGCAGAGAGGTCAGACATCATGTGATTCTGCAGTGGTGTGTAGAATGCATTCAGCCCAGGGTCCCCAGGCACTGGATGACAACCAACCAAACCTCAGTCACAGGTTTTCAACAGCATGAAAAATACATAGAACCATCTGCCAGACTTCAAATGGCCTGCTACACTGTTCAGAATTTCACTGCTGTCCTCAGACCACTTTATTGAATGTCACACAGTTTCTGCTGCTGTGGAAACTGACAGTTAAGCCCCTGTTATTATCTCTACTTCTCCATTTTGCTCTGCTCATTTAATAGGAGTTGTTCCTTCTCTCTGAATGCTGATCACAGGAACTTGGAACAATGATAAAGGCAACATGAGAGACAGTTCAGACAGCTTCCTTTGATGGTGTGCAAGACAGCAGTGTTGATGAAAATAAGTCAGAATCAAAGAGAGGTAACTAAACGGCAAGATGTATGAAGTATTAGACTGAATGCTAAACAGGTTCAAATTCTTCTCTCTTTAAAAACAAGGTGATGTGTTATTGCTCTCTTTCTGAGCTGGGAAAATGTTGCTAAAGTCATAGTCATTATGTAGTCATTACTCCATTACAGCCCTTTAGCACATAGGCAGAAAAGTCTGCAGGATACCCATAATATTAGTGTTGACTAATATTATTGACTGTAACAGAATAGGATGACAAGGAAACCATTTCTTGTCTTGTAACTGGCTCCATTGAGATTAAGACAGTCTACTGTAGAAGTTAACCAAAAAGAAAGACATGGTTTCATTTTTCTCCCTAAGAAAACTCATTGATTTTTAGTCATTTGGACAAATTATATATTCTTCATCTTTTATCAGGTTTAATTATGTTGATTCCAAGCTTTGGAGTAGTACTTATTAAATATTACTTGTAAAGTAAAGGACCCCCCCCCCCCCCCCATTATTCAGGTTTTTCTTTTAATTTGTCACCCATCTTTAATTTAAATATTGACTGTAGCATCAGGGAGGAAATCAATGGCACCCTCTAAATAATGCTAAATGTATCTGTAATCAGTTGAATTGAATCATATTAAATCAACTGACTTTACAGAATCTTTGAATCTTCACAGCCCGAACGTTAAAATCCGGTAATTATGCAATTAAAACTATGTTTCAGTGGGTATGTGTGCAGTTCTGTCAGACATCTTTTAGGTCACAGCACAGGGAACTGGAACAGCCTTTTTATTTTTATTTTATGGAACACTCCTCTGGTTCTCGGTTTGTGCTCTCTTTGAAACAATGACCCTGACTGTGTTGAACAATGTTTGCGTAAAACAGGACCTCTGTAGATTTTAATGTTGTTATCTATTTAGTGTCTTGCCACAGGCAAATTCTAACCCCCCACAATAAGCTTTAATGAAGCATAGAATCAATATGTTTGACATTTATCTCCCAACTCCACATCTGGTGTTTGTTATTGATGCCCCAAAATGGCTCCTCATGAGGCCAGTGTCTGTGCCAGTTTTCTGTTTGGGAATGAGGAAATGAATGAAGGTTGTGTGGTGTAGTCAGTAAGTACTTTGCTCAAAAGCAGTGTTTCCCTGTTATGATTTTATCAGGAACAGCTAGTGCTCTCAATTTAATCACTATTCTTTATGCCTGTTTCCGTCCAAATGAGAGAGCAGGCATTACTTCAGTCATTACGCCTTGCTGATTCGGTGTGTTTTTGGCAACATTCCCCAGGCATGCCTATGCAATTGCTTTATGTCACACACGCCTGTGTGTGTTCATTTGAGAAGAGATCTTTATCCAGCCGAGCCATGACCCAGCAGCAGTATAACTACAAGTATCTCTCCTAGAGAGGGAGAACCAGAGAGACAGAGAACGAGAGACTCTCTGCCACTGCAGGGTCAGAGATTACAAACTCAATTGTACTCTGCTGGGTGACATGTCTGCTCAGCAACTTCCTGCTAGCGACATCAGAGAGGAGGAAAGCATGGAGAAAGAGGGGGGAGGCGAGGGAGACTGTCCATGCTTCCAGTGCCATTAATCTTCCTCTCTTTGTGTGCAGCAAACTAAAAAAATATTTAGCTTCCACTTGCACTTCAAGCCAGTGAGTCTGATGTATTCCTAGCAAATATAATCATCGGTAAAAGAACGGAAAATTTAAAATGAAGGACAAAATACAACCTGTGGATGAATTTCAAATTTGTATAATTTAGATTAATCCTTAGTCTCTGATCTTTAGTGTGTATAATTTGTGAGCATTCCTACCTGATATTTAGAATATTTATGCATGGTTCAATCAGGTTTATTAGGGTCAATATTGATCACTATGTCATTCAATATTGCTGATTGGATGCCATTCACCATTTGTTTCCTTATGTGAAACATTTTTACAAAATGCTCCAGCATACCACAGTCTGTGCCATATTTGCCATGTATCTGTCACATAGGTTAGTTTCAAGATCACACTCATCTTGCACTGAGTTAAGCATGGATGATCACAGACCAGCTTAAACATTCAAATAATTTAACAAAAGTCATTTTTGAAGTGCACATCGATAAGATAGGGGAATACCTAAATAATAGAAATTCATGAGCCTGGCAGCAAGTTTCTCCATTCGTCTGTCTGGTGAATACATTAATAGGATCTGTTAAGAGGTTGTGTCCACAAGCTGTTTTGCCAAGATACCAGCTAAGTGCTGCCAGCTGTTGTCATGGGCATCAAGTGTTTGTTTTTTGAAGATTGCCAGTCCATTTAAAGATGGTTCACTTGATCTGCCTAACTTTGAAATCTATGACAAACATGGGCAGAGAGTAACAGATTGATTCACAATCTTCAACTAAATTAACCTTTAATGTTTCATTTGATTTGTGTATCGTATACCATTGTTTAGCCTGTAATATTCATAAGAAAATCTAATTACTTTTGGCTCAGTGCCTGTTTTGGTCTCATATCATATCATATCTTGGGTTTAGGATCTTTGTCCATTAAGTGATGGAGTTAATGCTAGTTAGTCAGTCATGCACAACATTGAGCTGAATGTTTGTCTTTAGTGTATAAGATCTATTAGTCCGAGTCAGTAAATGTCTTAATTCCACAACACAGGGAATTGTGCCTTGGCATGAGCTGCTGTCTGTTTAAATGACAGGAATGTGATCATTATATTCAATGAGGCTCCAGTGATATGTGCTGTGGGAGACAGGGAGTTAACAGTCTGCCCCAAATACCACCAGGTACCCGTGTGTGTGATCAAGCAGAATTTACATCAAATGCGATATGCTTTCCCTTTGTGTAGTGATGTCTTGCTGAAATGTCTTTGCCTTCATACTCATCTGTTTTAGGCCAGCTTTCAACTTCAGATTTGAAGGGGTGGGGAGGTGAAACTACAAAAAGCATCTGACCCTTTTGGTCTGAGTATCCACAGAGGCACTATCTTACCTTAGAATGGGTTATTTAAAAAGCAGCTCACTCTGTACTCTTTACAGAATATACATGCAGATCCCTTGAGTGTTACAGTGAAACTCTCAACCTTTTATCAAGGATTGTTTTGCTGCATTTAAAATCACACCATCAGTCACATTACATAACAAGTAAAAATGTTGTAGCATTGTTCCACATGGCTTCATTTAATAAGCAGACAAAATCACACCTGATGAAAATCATGTCTGATATAGATTAATATGTGACTTTCTGTCAGAGAGACAGCAATGTTTTAGCTTGTGAGAGAACTGTTGCCATTCTTAAGTATACTTAACCACTTTAACATAGTTGGTAATGTTTACAGATAAATTAACAGCTAGAAAATACATTTTATGAGAAAACACTTTCCTAACCGAACAGCAAAAAATATCACAGTTCACCTTTATCCACCTCATGAGGCTTATAATTCTATTTTCTTGGCTGATGAAGATTCTACTACATTCAACATGCTTTCTTTCTTTTCTTTTATTTATTTGGATGGCCATTAGGTTTCACAGAGTAGTTGCTAGGCTTCCTGAGATCCACAGAAACACTACAGGAAATAAAAACAAACAGTAATTAAAATTGCACTGAATCTATAAAACAAAAAGGACAAAGCAAACCAGAACTCAGGAAATATAAAATTACCTTACATGACTAATCAATGGTAACCTCCCATAAAAACAAAAACTAAATTGTCTGATTTTAATGTTAATGTTCATTTTAACATAAACACATAAACATGTATCTAAATGCAAAAGTATATATTTAAATTCAATATAATAAATGACTGAATCGTTAAAGTCATTAAGATGGGTATTGATATACTCCCTTCACCGTCAGCTTCAGCTGTTTCTTTCTGCTGCTTTTGCTATATGTAGTGCAATTCCTTGAGGCACCCAGTGCACATGCATTTTTTCGCCGTGGTCCACTGAGCAAAAATGCCATCAAATGGTTTTGCAGGCCCAGTGTGCGAGGTAGGGTATTGATTTACATGCAACGTAATTTTCTCGTTTCTCATATTTTTGGTGGTCAGTGTAGCAAGAGTAAGATTCAGCATAAATTACTTGAATAATGCTGGCACTTCACATATCTTTAAATTGTACATTTGCCTGTGCCAGGTGTTTAAAAAACATGGAGTGTTATTGCAGATGATCTGTATCCTTGGTCATGCCGTGGAAGAGCATATCTTTCTTTTTTTTTCATTTAAATTAAGAGCTGTGAGCTATTTTGTCAGTCATTTTGAGTCCAGATGTCACTGTAATAATATTGAAATTGCCCAGAAGCAACTGTCATCCTCTCCTCTGACAGGAGAGGATAACTCAGTTGCTTCTCAGTTGCTCAAGTTTAAATAAACAAACCTTGTAAGAAGATATCAAATCCAATGTATGTAATGTAAGATTAAGATGATTCTTTTAATGTAGTTGCAACACAACCACAAGCACGGGCAGAAAGCATTTATACAGGTCTTGTTAGAGAAAGAGTGCTTGTTGATATTTTATGTTCAAAGCATAACCAGTGTTGGTGCCTTTGTCCAGTTATATAGTAGCAATTGTCAAGCTTTGGATTTTGAAGAGTTTGGAGGGAGATGTCCTTTTTTGCCTTTTGAAAAACCAAACACACAAAAGTGTAAGGAATGGCTGAAGCAGTGTGTTTAATTGTTCTATCTGAGCATTATTTTCAAGGCCAGAGAACCTCATTAGCGAGGTTAACTTAACGAAATAAGTTTGTGGAGTTACTGATTGGCTGCTGTGTGGAGACAAGTTCTGGATGCTAGAGTTGCAGAGTTTGGGGTGTTGCTAGCAGCTCTGTTGCACTAATAATTGTGTGTCATAATAATAATAATAATAATAATAATGATAGTGTGATATTACATAATACTAATAATACATTGCAGTACAAAACCAGCTCTGTTTCTTTATTTCCATGTCTTCTACATGAATCATCAGACTTTTTGCCTGAGACACGCAGCTTTCGCCTCAGTTATTAAATATTTTATCATGTATCTAGCCATCAGGTGCATATTTAAGATCCTCTTACACTATTTTCGAGTCAGCTGAAAATGTTGAAAAAGTAAACTGCCTGCAGCGTTTTCAATCAACCCAAAGTTAGCTTGATTAGCTTGCAGCTGATAAAATTTGCCAGGATCTGCCTCTGTCTGAAATCAAGGTCACGTTGTTTCAATACCCTCTAAGAATTTCAAGTGATAAATCTGCCACTGTATCATTGTAAACTGCCTATGTGACATGCAAGTACTCTCAATACTTCACACATATAGCAGCAGTTAATAGTTATAGGGCACTGGGGCTTAACAAAAAGTCAGTTGCTTTTCAGTAAAGGTTGTTATTGTTCAGAGCAAGGACAGTTCATGTGTTCACGTAATCTCAAGTTGTGTCAAACCCCAAAGAATATTTTAGCACTTGTAAAAGCTGCAAAAGTATAAATTGAAAAGGACTTATGAAGAGCTCCTATTCACCACCTTCTGTTTAACAGTTCACTGTGTTTTCCCTTTGGAGCATGTGAGTGGGATCACCTTATCTATTGTAAGTTGTAGTAATAACCCATGGGCTTAGAGAAACCTAAAACTTGCCTTTGATAAGAATCAGGGGACAGCCTTCCTTCTGTGCTCCTTTCTCAAACCATGCTCATTGCCTGCCTCGAGAGAAGGAGGGAAGAGACAGTTATTTCCCACAGGCTCAGTGAACCGGATGGGGCTGGCCACCCCAAGCGTCAGAGTATCAAAGCAATATTCACCTTAGAAGACAGACATCGTTCTTAAACTCCCGGGATCTCTTCTCAATTTCCACGTTATGGTATTGCCCACTATTGAGTGGTTTTGTTACCTTCAACTTAAATCTGGTACTTTTTATTTTGACAACACACCTGTGTTAAGAGGAGGCCGGGGATTTGTTAACATCGATAAAAAGTTGTGGTTGATAAGTTTTAATGCTTAGTGCCTGGATTTTTCTTTAATCGGTTTAACAGACATGGTGAATTGATGTCAGGGTTCTTGCTGTGTGTTTGAGTGATGACGTATTGTGGCGTGCTGTAAGGAAAGCTTAGTAAGAGAGAAGGGTTGCCTGTGTGATTTTCTACCAATGCAGTGCAGTTGTCTTGAGATTGATGCCGACTCAAACATAATAACATCTACTTATTTTTTGTTCTATGTTTTGGTTTATAACATCTGGACCGCTTTTTTGTGGATGGCTATGTGATTATCTCACCAACTTAGTGTTAGAAGAAAAAAAGTATTGGGAGTTCAAATCTATTTTTTTTCAATTTGCAGAAGTCCGCACCCGTCAAACAAACTTTCTTTGTGAAGGAAGGCATGAGAGCACTCCTTAGAAAAGTCAACTAACTTGGCAGTCTGCTTTGACTGGCAATTGAGGCAGTCTTGTTTTCTTCTTCTGAGGGCCACGCGGAGGTGAGGAGGTCATAAACATGGCTGGGAAAGGAGTGAACTGGGCTAAGCGAGGGAGGTCTGTGTGAATCTCTCCCTGCACTTGTGACTTCACTGCCTGTCCGGCATACAATTAACTGGCTAAAAAGAAACTGTGTTGTGGCTTGCTCTTTACCAACATTTGTTGCAGACCTGGTTATTGTTATGTATGAGAGCAGGGAAGTAGAAACACATTTTAATACCTTTGCTTCTCAGTCTTCAGGGGCCACCCAGCCAGTGTGATGGTGGGCTGGTGACAGCTTGAAGTCATTACATCAAGGCAATAATGAGACCTCGGCTGTGACACACAGGAGTTGGTTCTGACTGAAACCCTGGCCACCGTACCAAGGCATCGCATAGTTAATGTCGGTAAATCCTGCTAGATTCCTCCTTCACGATAGCTTAATCATAATTGATGCAGTGATGGTTTGATTAAAAAAAGACAAAAGGTTTTAATTTGATTCATTAGCCTGGCTTACATAAGTAGTAACTGAAACAGGAACATTTTAATACAAAATGTTTTGCGGTTGAGCAGACTGACACGGTGGCGGTTGTTGGAAAATGGTGGCCTGGTGCTGAGCTTCTAACAATAATGAACATAATCTTCTCGTTGTATTGAAGTTATTAATAATGTAAAAACTCAGAGGCCCGATGTTACCTCTAGATAATTAATGTTCTCTCCAGCAGCACCGAATTGATTCTGTAGGTGAGTATGTTAAATGTTTGATATTACCTGTTGCGACTCTATTATTTGACTTCGTAAAGAGAGGATAAAGTAAGCACAATAGATGCCTGTTTGATTGGTATGAAATTGTCATCTGTAACAGCATGATCCAGCCTCTGTTGTCCTGCAGCTGAGGGTCCATATGTTTTAAGTTTTGCATTCAATTTCAAGGTTATAAATAGTGTCTATTTGTTGGAATGTGATGTTCCATGACCGAAGATGGCTTTGGTGTTGGTATACAGGGTGTGCAATTCAATACATGTAGCCTTATCATTGATATTTAAGTGGAAGGGTGTGTTGTAACTCTGTATATACTTATACAAATTATTGCCATTTTTCTCAGTCCAATCCACTAATAACTTTGATCCATAAATGTCCAGATAACAATTTTTATATACTTTTACTAAAAAAGCCCAAAGTGTCTTAAGAAAGTGTTGTCAACCAACTCTAAATCTGGTATTGCCTCCTCACATACCTTGACCAGAAGCAAGTCTCACTGAAATGGGGAAAAAATAGCACCTGATTGATTCGGTGATTGACTGCGGCAGTCGACATTGGTGGTGTGCAATTGTTTACAACCTAATTTGGATTGAATAATGTATTTGTCAGGTCAGTGGGTGTGCTCTACTATTATTTTTACAAAATTCATTATCTTTAACAATGTTATTACTAATCGGCTGGTCTTAAACGGATAGAAATACTAATCACTTAAAAATGACATACTTGCGTATGGCCAGTTACGCCAAAGATTATATGATTTCTATAAATGCCATCTTGGTTGTTATAAAATAATCAAAAGAATTGATACAAAAATAAATGAAAAGCAGTGATCATTTGGTCTCATTTTTAAGAAAGGTATCTTGAAAAGAAAAACCAGTGTTCAACTGAAGTCTAAGACATATCAGTTATCCTTTCTGGAAGGAAGGCCACTGGCTGCATTTTACATGTGGTGTGTGGCGACGTGCCGCCAGGGGATCCTACTGTTTGTTAAGCTGTTTTACATGTTTGATACCCTTTTGACTGGGGTCTTTAATGACCAGTGAAACTGGGCGACCATCCGATTATCTTGTCAGTTTTGACTTAGCAATGGCTAATATGTGGAGAAAAATATTGATGAGGCTGTTGAACTTTTATAGGCAAATGAACCAATGGATCTTATTGCAGGTCTTCAATTCACTGTAATTAAGTCATATTGATTATAAATAAGAGCCGAGATGCTGAAATGGTGAAATAAAGAAAGGCGAGGAGAGACAACCGGTAAATAAAATGACTGGTGCGTAACACTTGTGACAGCTTGCCTGATTTGCGCACATGGCTATATCGAGTACAAAGTGATATGTATGCTCTTCCGTTCATTATGGAGTTGACTCTGCTGGCTTTCATGATGTCAAGCTAACAAACAGAATCAACACTTGCTGCATGTTTGCGGTAAATGCGGCGTGAAAATTGTTTTTATACTCGGCGTGCGGAGCTTTGTGTGAGCGGTGGAGATGGTTGTATAAGCGGCTTAAACAGCAGATGGGGTAAATCCGAAAACAGGGAGGATTTCACTGTTAAAGATGGTGAGGGCGGAGGTGAAATGAGGAACGTGGTTTGTTGCTTATATGGTAGGCTGCCCGTATTTAATTACCGTGTAATGTTTATAATCGTGATCCCAAATAGAAGACACCCTGCGTGCACAAACTGGTTTAATCTTCAAAAAATATAGATGGCACGACTGCGTTAACTGTCCAT
>BRZM01002001.1:0-78448 GCA_033238685.1 Lates japonicus
CAAACAGCATAAGCTATGTCCTGGGAGTTATAACTCATGCATGATCACTAAATGGAAACATTTGTTATCTCCACAACAATACAGCCAGAGGACCTAAATCTTTTATGGCTCCCTTGGTCCCCCCAGAAAGCCCACACACACACACACACACACACACACACACAGAGACACACAGACAAACACACACACACACACACAGACAAACACAGAAATGCCTGCCACACGCTGGAACTCACAGGTCATCCTCCTGTGAATGAACCCAAAGAGGAACGCATCGAGGCATAAACAACCACACAACACCTCCCTCCTCAAACCTCACACCTTCATCAAACATTAAAACCGGTGTGAGTATGCGCACACGCCTACATGCACGCACACACACAAACACTCGTGGGGGGCATTCACGCCTTGATAATCATACGGTTATGAAACATTAACACAAATATATCCCCATTGTCTTTCTATGAAACATTCAGGTTCCTGTTCAGACTGATACACACTGTAGGTGCTCATCCTCTATTCACATGGACTAAACATTCGCTTCATGGCAGAGGCTTTGTTGGCTCACAGCCACCTCCGCCTCAACAAATGTCTTGCTGACTTCCTAACTTGCTGTTTGGTTAAAAACCCTTGAAGTTCTGACCTACTTAACAGAGCCACAGACATGTCCACCGTCAATTTACGAGTCCCAGTAACAGACCATACCAGTGGTTTTGCATGCTTTATTCTGTCAACTTCAAAAAGTATAAGCTTTTTTTTAAAAAACCACTGACTAAATGGAGCTGCAAGTTTTCGGTCTGATTTCTTACTTTTCAGGCAGCCACCAGCTTCCAGTCAGTCACTCCAGTTTGAAAATCAACTCTGAAGGACATCCTTGAGATAGGCACTCTGTCACAATGAATATTTTGTTGCTTTTATTTTTTTTGTCAATGCCACGGAAAACTTTTTAAGCAAGTCTAAGAGTCTAAAGCCATGATAACAGCTGTACTTAGTCACAGTGGTTCTTTGGGCTAAATGCTAATATCAGCATGCTAATATGCTCACAGACAATGTTAACACACTGATGTTTAGCTGAATGTTTACCATGTTTACCATCTTATCTTAGTTTGGTGTGTTAGCACGCTAACATTTGCTAAGTAACTAAGTGCAAGGCTGATGGGGGTGTCGGTAGTTTTGCAGGCAAAGACGTGGATTTACTGAAATTTTGACGTAATGATGGTTCCAGAGAACATTTTGAGGAATCACCTGCAGCTTTTTACAGCTCATCCCCTGAGGACTGTGAATGTCTGCATCAAATTTCATGACAGTCCATCCAGTGTTGTCAAGACATTTCAGTCAAAACCACAAATGCCAACTTCATGGCAGCACTGGAGAAGTCAGAATCACTAAACTCATTAGGAACAACATCTACAAAGTCTCTAGAAAATGTTGTGCCAGTTAAATCAAGCAGATGTTGAATATTTCACAGGATAGGTGAAAACTTTAACCTGCTGATGGTGCTATAGAAAAAGTCAGAGCATCTCCAATGTAAGTAGGAATCATCCTCTGGTGACCTGTGTACAATTTGATGCCAATCTATCCAGTAGATGTTGAGATATTTCAGTCTGGTATACCAAAAGATCAAAATTGTCATCCTTTGAGCCATGGCCACTAGCATGCCTAAAAACCTTCACTGTTGCTGTATTTTCCTTTTCAATTCAAGATTCGATCTCATTCACTTCAATTTGTGATGTCCAAGGCTGCCTATTGTATGTCCCAAGTTTGATGTCCCACCAACATGAATATGGTGCTTTTGTTATCCAACACGCACATTGTAGATGTGAGCACAACCTTGAAAGGACCATCAAAGAAAGTGTTCCAAATGATATGAAAAATAAGGGCAACAAAATGTTCTCTCAGAAAACTTACCAATCAGAGCTTGGTAAAAGCCACCAAGCTGGTAAGCCTGTGCAAGCTGAATTCGATCTGAAATGAATGGAAAACCAAAACTGTTGGGAAGGTAGGAAATGAGCCTTAAATCTAACAGTAAACTTTGGGAGATGATCAGCAGGAAAACAAAGAACTGTATACACAACTTGTAGTCGGAAGGCTTTCACATTTAAGATCTAATGTTGACTTGCAATCACTTTATAGCTCACTGAAAACGGAGAAACTCTTTGCTGTATTCAGATAGATAGATAGATAGATAGATAGATAGATAGATAAAAAGGGTCTTGCTGAGGCAAATTATACTATACTGCTGCATTAGTACAGTATTGACTGACAAGTGAGACACACACTAAAAAGACCCACAAAGCAGCAGCCTGTGAAGAATAGCTGGGTGGAGAATGGAGAGAGAGAGAGAGGTAGAGTGAAACCTTGGACACATACACTCACAAACACACACACACACACACAACCTAAATCATCATTGGAAAATCATTAGAAATCTGGCGAAGTAGAGGGGCACTGATTGAGGGACAAACCCCCCATTCAAGCACACACAAAGACAGCCCAGCACACACACACACTAACACACTCACAGAGGGGCAGCCGGGTGGAAGGGAAGTGGGGCGGTTCCAACGATACACTGCTGCGCACACACATACACACAAACACAGCTCCCACCTCACAAACAACCCTCCATACTTCCCAGCTCGCCAGCCCGACCACCTCCATCGACATTTATTGCTCCTTCTGTGTGAATGTCTTTTGAGTTTCATTCACATGTCAGCCACTGTGTGTGTGCATGCATGAGTGTGATTGTGTGTGTGTCTATGGGTTTGTCACTGTGAATGAGTGCTCCATTAGTGATTCATTTGTGTGTAGTTAACCATTGTGGAGAGAAGGCAACATTTTATTTGTCTGAACCCAACCCTGACCATATGGCAACACCTTCGCCTGCTCACCGCTCTTCCTCCCCTCCACTTTCCTCTCCACCTCTTCTGATTCTCCCTCTGGACTTTACACTTCTTCCTCTGCTTTCTCCTTCACCCACAGTTCATCTGTGCACCCCCTCTCGTCTGCACTTTCTGCTACAAAGTTGCCTCCCTGCCTCCTTCCTTCAGCTGACTTTTGGAAAGCAAGCATGTGTGCACATCTGTGTGTGTGTGTGTATATGTGCGAGTGTGTGTTCTAGGTCGATGGGGACAGGCCTCTTTGGCTGTCAGCTACAATCAGCCCTCACGTCTGCCAGTAATGTTGTGTATTGTCCGAACACATCACTAGAGGAGCATCTGAGACGTCCATTAAAGTTCACAGCAATCTATCACAATCTCCCTCCTCCTCCTCCTCCTCCTCCCCACGTCTCCCATCATCCCTCACTCCCTCCACCTTCTCCCCATGCTGTCACTATCTCCTCCTTCTCTTCTCCTCCTTCCACTCCTCTGCCTCCTCCATCACATCCATCCGCCCTCCCTCTTTCGCTTGAATTAAAATTCAAATAAGATTAATCGGTATGGCTTTAATTTGTTGGCTAAAGCAGGTTGTGCAAGGTGCAAAATGTAAATATAATTCAAAATTATGATAAAAAATATTTTGGAGGCTCTCTCTCCGTCCCTGTCTCTTATTCTGTTTTGTATGTGCCTGTCTCCCTGCCTCTGTCTGTCACACTTATGGGCTTACCCATGCCTCAGAGAACATCCGAGTTTATTCAGTATGGGGGAAAGTTTCAGTCCAGGCTTCATGGATGGTCCGAGTGTGTGTGTGTGCGCTTCCCCAGTGACAGGAGCACCCTGTAAGGATAACTGATATGAGTTTAAATATCAAACTGGCCTTAACAACTGACAGCTCTCTAACACCCGTTCAACAGCCGTTCACTGATGCATGTGAGCTCCGTTTTGCAAACACACATGTTCCAGGCTTGACAGTAAGTAGCTTTCCTCAGCATACATGGCTGTGTGCGCGAGCACAGATTGTATATGTGCCTGTGTGCGCCTGAGTGTGTAGGTTTATGTGTGTGCGTGTCCGCACATATGCGACACAAGGTTGGATTTGGACTTGATTTTAATCAGTGGGATTTTGCAAATGGCCTCGGGCTTCTCCCAGGGACTAATTAGTGATGTGACTTCGGCATAATAAATAAACACACACGCACACACACACACACATACGACACACATGCACTCCAATGCAGCATCAAAACACAAAAAAGAACACAGAAGAGGGAGTTAGAGGAGAGTTCAGGATTTACTGATCAGATGAAGAAAGCGAAGAAACATTTACAAGAGAAGTAAACAAATGCGCTGTTGCTGCCTGATCCACACTGTTGCTTTCTGTCTCTACCCTAATTTCATCCTTTTCTCTCTTTTTCGCCTTTACGGTGTGTTATTGTCGACTTTTCACTTTCTATTCCTCTCCCCCTGTCACACACAAACACATACAGACACATACACACACACACAGGCACACATAGGATTCTGCTATTTAATGTGTTGACAGCCTGCGCCCAAGTGAGAGCAGAAGGTTGACGGCCTAAGAGAATTCCTCAGGCTTTTCCACACTGCACCTTAATGCACACACACTAACACACACACACACACACACACACACTGGCTGTGTAAACCAGAGAGATTAGCAGCTCATTATCATACCACAGGGGGGCTACACACAGGGGACTGTGTATTCCTGTGTATGTATGTGTGTGAGTGTGTTGTGTGTGTGTGCTAGCACACCTCAGAGCATTGTCTTCTGGTCATAACAACAACTGTTCCATTATTTGTGTGTGTGCGCGCCAGAATGAAAGCGCCTTTAATCAGGAGGACGGAAAAACAGCGGCCACAGAGAATTACTGAATATGTTTTCATCGCCGAGACAATTATCAGATTAAACAAATTCACCTCGTTAAGCAGCTAATCCATCTGTCCAATCAGCAGGCAGGACAGAGGCAGCAACACCTGCTCCCCAGCGGTGACCTCAGACAGATGTGGAGATGTGGAGATGATCCACTTTCAGAGGCGCCGCTCAGATTCGAGGGAGGATTGTTTCATCCTTTTGAAGTCTCGCGTTTGGCATGAAAAGGGGAATGCAACCCACTTTACAAAATTCTACTTTTATTTGGAAAGTTGATTGAGCTCAGTGCACTTTTCAAGTGAAGTTCTACTTGAATTTCATACAGTAGATTCACTTTTTGGTGCTGTAATGCAACCAGTCAGGGTCCCTTGGTATTTTGCCATTGAAGTCTCCCAAGACACATTTGCCTGCCCAATGTGTGGAATTAGCAGGCAACCTCTTAGCAATATGGCCACTGTGAGTTTTAAACTGCAGATTAGGAGCAGCAAAGTCAGCTCATTGGACTAATGAACCAACATTTTCTCGCACTTCTTTCAGGATAGTGATTGTCATATTTACAAAACCATCCTAACGATAAGGCATTGTAGACAGTGTTTCATGC
Organism: Lates japonicus; assembly: GCA_033238685.1. NCBI lineage: Eukaryota > Metazoa > Chordata > Actinopteri > Centropomidae > Lates > Lates japonicus. The sequence continues at coordinate 5,372 of BRZM01002001.1, forward strand.
CTTCCATCCATAAATCTACTGATCATTCATTTTCTTTTCAAAATGGCCAATCATACATTACAGACCCTGTCATAGAGCTTATGCTGTTTAACAACTGCATAGTGATTTGACTGAAGGTCAAAAAATAGCCATCAGTCAAATCAGTTAGCCTTGGCCAGTTAAACCCAGCACTGTCTATATCAGATTCAGTGGATAAACACTGAGCTACTCATTTAGAAACCAGCACAGTAGATGTTCGGAGGTTGCTCTCTTTGAATTGTTTAAGACGGGTAGACTAAACTCATCACATACCTGGGATTGTGAAAGTAAACAGCTGGTTAGCTACAATATCTCACAGAGAGGTTTTCAGTACATGTATGAACTTTAACAATGAATCTTTGAAGTGACCTCAATGAGTCACCATTGTCACTGAATGAATCATTAGCAGTGGAGCTCCTCACTGGCAACTAAGCGCACTGTTGTCAATTTAGCTGTGATTCACAGTAAGTTACTTTCTTGTTAAAAGCTTATTTACAGACAGTGACAGCCTCAGAAACAATCATAATCTGATTACTCTGTCATAAATAACAGGCTGCTGAGCTAATAACCTTGTGTGCAGTGCTTGCATTGGCTTGAACTGGCAACAGACTGAACGTACTACTGAGCTGAAGACAGCCTTTGTTGTTCCACCAGGATAAACCCGATTGCAAAGATTTTTGTGCCTATTAATCATTTACACCCAATTCCTTAAGCAGGCAGAGGAGGTATTGACAACGAATCCATGTCCATGTAAAAGGGAGCCAGCACGGTGGAACAGAGAACAACCAAAGCCAAAAGCCAACGCTGTGTTATACGTCATGCCTCTCATTCCAGCATGCTGTCTAAAATCACACACTGGGCCAGCTTTGTTTGGTTTGGTGTAATCAAGCAAGGGCGGCGTAATCAAGGGTCTTTTAATAGTAATACAGCACGATCTCTGTGTAAAAGTGGCTTATGTCGCACTGAGGTCCATGAGGAACAACATGTTGTTTCCCTGTTCCCTGTTTCCCCATGTATGTCCTGCATATGAAAATGCCAGTAAACCTGGACTTTAACCTGAACCTGAATCAGCCATCCTGCTACAGAAGGAGCCATATAAACTATCTGACCCCAGCACAGTGCAGATAACTAGCTGCAGCTACAAGTATGGCAGATCATCGCAGCATGATCTTACGCTTCATCATGTTGCCAAATCCTACAATGTCAAAGAACAACTCTCCTCCAACAATCTCATGCTGTCCTTAAGCCTACTACAGATGCTTCATTGGCACAAAATGGCACAATGGCAAATGACTTTGTGCACACATATGTCCTGTATGACATCCACTCAAACAACCCTCACCTTAGATTTGTGTTATTGCTCATGAACAACAAAATCTGGTCAGACACTTTCCACAATTATTCACTGCTTTTCTATTTTCCTGTGCATTACTAAGACGTCACAGGCGAAGGACAAACAGGCTCTTGACTCATGTTTCTGGCTGCAGGAGACAGCAGGTAGTGTTCACAACAACAACAGACACATCCTGGGGCAAATCTATTTTAAAGCTGACAGTTGGCAACTTTCTCCTTTAAGAAAAAGGAAGTGCAACCTGAAGCCCTTGATCAGGACTGGGGCCGAGATTTATTTAGACTTATGAAATGATCACAGACATGGCAGTGAAAGTGAGTAAGTAAAATATATGTGTGTGTGTGCGTGCGCTTTAGCCATACACTCACTCATATACACACACAATCCCTACGCACACACACACCTCTTCACAATCAGAAATCAGTGCCTGGCTGCAGAGAGAAAAGAGAATTCATTAAACTCAGCCACCCACGCTGGGCCACAGAATAGACGGGGGGTAGCGAGGGATGGAAGGCGGGGAGGATGATGATGAGAGAGAGAGAGAAAGAAAGAAGAGAGAGAGAGAGAGAGAGCAAAGACGGTGAGAAAAGAGGGGGTGAGAGGGAGGAAGATGAGGGAAAGGGAGAGGGGATGGAGTCCTCTTAGCAGGGGCCCATCAAATCAAGTGGCTAGGAGGTCTGCTGAAAGCTCTTTAGGAGCAAAGGGATGAGAGCGGGAGGAGTAAGGAAATAACAGAACACCAGAGGAGAGGAGAGAGCATGACTATGTGCGAGAGAGGTGTTAGATAGGCACTGCGGCTGAGGAGCTGGGGAGTTTGAGAAGCAATAAAAACTTGCCCTCACCAACCTATTACTTGTCTCGCATCACCATGTATCGTCAAACCATGTTGCCTCCAGCCAGTAGCGCTCAGTAGCCAATAGGCTATCCCCACTGCCCTTGCCCAAACCTGACTGACTGCCAGCAAGATGATGCGCTCCAGGTCATTGTGGATGTGACCTGAGACCGACACGTCAGTCTCTCCCTTTCTAACCTCTGCTGCTTGTCCTCATCCTGAGCCTAATCCACACTGCGCTAATCTGGTTAACTAGAGCTGTTTCTGAAATGAACAAAAGCCTAATCTAATTCCCACTTAGCACTAATTAAGAGATCATTGACCTCACATCCTATTATCATAATTATCGAGCTTTGGCAAACAGTCAAACAGTAACAAAAAGAAGTCAATGAAACGACAGAGGCAGTCAAGAATCAGACTTTGGTGTACTGTCAGAGATTGTGTGTGTGACAACAGCGCTCACTCAGATAAGATGCAGAGATACACCGGAGGAAGAATTGTGAGGTTCCTCTATCTGCCTCTGAGACACACACACACATATACATACACACACACTCCACCTTAAGCCTTTTACTGTCCAGAATGACAGCAGCCATCTCCAGCACCAGGGCCTGTCACAACAGGAGGAAGAGAGAAGGAGCGAGTGTGTGTGAAGTCGGTGTGTACATATGAAGTGTGTGTGTCTGTGTGTCTGTGTGAGTGGAAGAGAGAGACACAGAGAAAGAAGCTGAGGGACGGAGATGTGCAGGAGGGAGGTGTCCTTGAAAGAGGGAGGTGTTCAGCTGGATCTAATGTGATGGAGGAAACAACTGGAGCACACACACACACACCCCACTGTTGCATCAATAGCATTCCTTTCCAGGAACGAAAAAAAAAAAAACATTTGTTGGGATAAATTCACATGAATCCACAATCCATCTGACTAAATCCGTTTGTCCCGTTCAGCCCTCCACAGACCACTGCCTTTTATATCACCAGTATAGGAATGGGAGTCAGAGCAGGGCCGAGCCCCAGCCTGGCTCTCTGCAATGGGCCTCAGCATCATTATCATCAGCAGCGGGCCCTCTCAGATGCGCCAGCAAAAGATCAAAGGAAAGCCTCTCAATCTTCTCCCCTCACTGAGGCAGCACAGAGCTGCTCTATAACTGGCATCTTGGTCCTGCCATAATCCTCCCATTGATCTACTTCGCAGAGTTCAGTCTGCGCCGAGGCTTCTGGCTGAGGGTTAGCATTTATATGTCTGTCAGAGTTTGCAGCACTGGGTGCCAGATATTATTAAGCCATACGCTGGCCGAGCTGTGCTTTACAGTGTCCTTTTTTTTATTGAGGCAACTTGTTTTCAAGGTGCTTTGCTTATGAGGTACTGTTAATGTTTTATGAGGGCTTCTAGCATCTGCATAGATTCTACCCAGATCATCATTTACGCTTTTACAATGGATACAAAAATAGGTTATGTATTTAGCACAAGCAATTAAAAAGCATATCCGCTGCAACATGTAGGCATGGGATAGAGGGGCAAATTAATTCACCTTATTTTCTAGTTCCTTCCTTTCCTTTGAAGTCCATGAGGGGGAGTTTAGACTGGAGGGCAGAAGCAGAGGGTGGAGGGTGAGGATGAATACAGGGAACAATAGACCAGAGAGCCATTACCTCAGCTCTGCCTCTCTGGGCCTCCCTCTACTCAACGTCTCCATCTACTGCAGGCTCGACGAACTGCCAGTTTGTCCTGCACTGTTCTGCTGACTGGCACTGCTGAGTTGACAACATCGAAGTCTGTTGATATAATGTCTGAACACCAAAATAAAAATGGTATGTCACACAGCTGCATTTTGAAACTTGTCAGAGATTTAGTCTATGTAAACACATTTCAAGAGAGGTGGAACTGTTACTGATGGAAAGTTTATTGTTGTAAATAAGTAATAAGTAAATCACCACACTACAAATCTTAGAGGGAACATTAATCCTGAATCCTCTTGTGATTTTGTTTTCTTGTTGTGGCTTCAAAACATGTCTTGGTGTTTTTGCTTAAAGGAATACTTCAGTATTTTGGGAAATATGCTTATTCTAACATGAGTTAGATGAGAAGAGAAATACAACTCTTATGTCTGTCTACTGAATATGATGCTACAGCCAGGACCCAGGTAGCTTAGCTTAGTAGATCGGGAAGCATGAGTAAACAGTTAGCCTCACACGTCGTCAGACGGTTAAAAAAAACCACCTGCCAGCACCTCCAGTGGTCTCTGATTAACTTCTAGTTTGCCTAAACAAAACCAAAATACAATTAATGAGATGTGGTTCTATGGGGCTTTATTGCAAATCTATGTCCTGGCCAAGCACAGCGTTTAATTTTTATGCTAAGCTAAGCTAATCCGTTGCTCGTAGCATTATTTTAAACTTACAGACATGAGAGTAGCATCTTCCCATATAATTCTCAGCAAGAATGCCAAAAAGCATCCCTACCAAAATATCAAGTTATCCCTTTAATTTTACTTATTACTTATTTTCATAAGAAGAGTGCAACATTTAACCTTTGATCCAAGTCAGGCTAACATTTCCCCCCATCCAGTTTTTTTGTACTATACTAAATAGCTACTGGCTTTAGCTTGGTTAGCACAGAAATAGGAGAATGAAATCTATCCTCTGATCAATCTCTAGGTCAGGAAGAAAGTAAATTTTATCTCCCAAAAGGTCAAAAGATTTCCCTTAAGCCACAGCCAGGAGGCTGTTAGATTAGCTTAGTATAAACATGTGGAGCAGAGAGAAGTCAGTGCACAAAGCTAGGCAATAGTATATCACATAAACCCCCTCTTTTCTTATGTTTTTTTGTCTTTTTTTTGTTTTGTCTTGTTTTTTTGATTGTTTGTTGGTACAATTTAAACAAGATATAACAACAAATAATTGTACCTGTGGACAGAGCCAGGGAAATTGTTTTCCCATTTCTAGTCTTTACGCTAGGCTAAGCTAGCTATATTTATCCTACAATCATACCAGTGGTGTGATCTAACTCTTGGCAAGAAAGCAAATAAGCATACTCACCAAAATGTCAAGCTACCTCATTAATCATTTCTCTTATTTATAGTGATAAGAAGAACACAATTAAATTTAAAAGAGTGGAGTAAAAGCGGTGCTAGCTCTACATAAACAAGTGTGCGTTTTTTACACACACAGTGTGCATTTTTCACATACACTGGTTTATGTAGAGGTAGTGTTGAGATACAGCGACTGAGCAACAATGCGGCTCAGTTTGTAGAGGCATGTGGTTTGGTCAGCATGCATTAATGTGAATTTTTGTTATTCACAGTCAACAGTGAATGTGTATGTGTTGGATGAGACTTATCGCATGTGTTTTCTGCTTCATAAATACTATAAACACTCATAGGACAACTCACACACACCTACTCACACACCTCTACCTTAACCACACGATTTTTCCAAGCTTGGCAAAATGCATTGATAAGCAAGTGCACACACACATACACATACACTGCAGTGTGAAATTGGGTCAGCAGTGGAGAGTGGGCTTTAATGCTGAGCACATACACTCTCTAAAACTGATCTGCATATTCATGTGGGTGGCTATCAAAATGACACACACACACACACACAAGTAGACATGCACAGATACATGCACGCACATAAATAAGTATATGCATGTACACATTGGCCTAAACTTATTCATCCCACACACATGCCCACATGCACACGCAAACACACACACACACACACACACACACACACACAGGACAACAAAGCATAAAGAAAACCCTGAATCTCATGGATATTGTAACTGTCAGGAAGCTACAGGGGGCATTTATGTTCTACTCATTCTAATTCTGTGGCTAAAAATGAGCTTCTTCCTCTCCCAGCTACACCATGTCAATCATTTTTTCTCCCTCTCCTTTCACTTCTCTTCCTCTATTCCTCCCTTTCTCCCGCTGGCAAAAGCAGTGACCATCTTTCAGAGCAAAGTGAAGTCCGGCTGATGCTGGCCGCCTGACAGAACAGCTCTCATTACTTCCAAACTTGTGAGTGAGTCGTAACATTGTCAAAAGTCTTAGAAGCGCTCACATTTCTCCATTAAGATATTCACGCACCAAAAATTGAAAAAAATTTTTTTATATATATTAAAAAAAATTAAAATTAACATTGCCCAGCATCACTCTACTGCTGAACATAGAAGAGAGTTGGAGAAAGAGAGGCAGAGCGTAAGAGAGGTGTGAAAGAGGGAGGGGGGCAAAGGAAGAAAAGGAGGAAGATGGAGAGAGGCAGAGAGAATGAGAGGTCTCTCCCTAAGGATATACTTGTCAAAAACCCCTATTTTGCGTTTCTGACTTTTTCGGCGATGAACAACAGTTTTCTCTGACAAAGCATTTTCCTGCTTATTTGCAGACGGAGGGAGGAGACGGGGCTCAAGTTGGAACGTGAGAAACTGAAAGGATGTAACAAAGGATTCAGAGCCAGTAAGCAGATAGCTCTGCCGCTAGTGGCCGGGAGGAGGGGGTGGGGGTGGGGGGAAGGGGTGGTGGTGTCTTTTGAAGAGAGAGATGGTAGGGGAAAGAGAAAGGAGGAGACGTAGAGAATGAGACAGAGAATGTGTGTCTCCTGTGTATGTGTTTGGGGACCCACACAGTGAGGCCTGAGCATGTGATTTATTTCAGAATACTAATGTCTCTTTGATCTCCTCTGCTTAAAAAAAAACACCCTGCTGGGATTGTTCACGCACACACACACACAGACTCTAACACACACACAAATGCATATATGTATTTAGGTACACGCTTGCGCACCCCTGTACATACCTACGAGCACACACACCCACATTAATATTGTTGTGTCCCCTCGACTGACTGCTGAACAGGGCTCATTTATGCACACACACTCACACATTCAGTCACACAGACACACACTCCAGGGTGTCTAATCTACTTTAACTATCGTCAAATCCATAGAGATCCAATTACAAAGATAGAGGGATATTTGTTTTTGACTCTGCATCCTAAAAGACTAATTAAATTTTCATGTAAAGATGAAATTATTTGATACAACACAAATGTCTTTTCATTTTCATAATTGTAATGTAATGTTTTAATTGGGGATCCTGTGACTATTTCAGCTGCAGTTCCAGGCCTGTACAACAGTTAAATCAGTCATATAAAAAACACAGAACGGCAACACACTCTACTTACCTTTCTTTCATGTATCATTCTATCATTATTCCAAGCTGGGGTCATGGGAGCTAGAGCATATCCCAGCATGCACTGGGCAGAAGGCAGTCAATCAAAGAGCTAACTAAAAAAAAGAAAGACAAGAAAAAAATACAGTGATTCAAAACAGATAATTTTTAGTTTTCCTAAGTTGTTTGTCTTGTACATCTCCTGAAAAAGAAAAAAAGCATACCTATATAAATACCTGACTGACTACAGGTTTTAGATGTTGTATTTATAATGATGTGAGCAGGCAAATAATCAACTTCATGAAAAAGATATAACATGATCATAATGACAGCTGCAAGACATTGCCTGCCAATATTTGTACATAAGAAAATATACATTGTATATTAGTATACACTGCAAGTCTCTTGACCTCTTATCAAGACTATGAGTCTACAGCCATGCTAACAGCTCTATGAAGCTGACGTGCTGTGAACTAAGTGCTAACATCAGTACACTAACATGCCCATAGCGACAATGATAATATGCTCATGTTTAGGTATATTATTCACCATCTTTAGTGTGTTTAGCATGTTAGCATGCTAACATTTGCTAGTCAAGACTACACAGAAAATACAGCTGTGACTGATGGGGATCTTGATGACACTATATGATGACTATATATATATATATATATATATATATATATATATATATATATATATATATATATATATATATATATATATATATATATATATATATATATATATATATATATAAAGTTGGGAGGTCACCAGAGCCATTAGGATACATTGTCTGACTATGAATGTCTGTCTAAAATTTCATGACAATCAGTAGTTTCTGAGATATTTCATCTTTAACACTGACATTTCCATCTCAAAGAGCACACTGGTAGCATGGCTAAAAACTTCATAAAATCTGATTAAATTTACCTTTTTTGCAGCCTCCAAGCCATTTATGGTTTGTCCCAGGTTTAATGTTCCAACAACAGGAGTGCTTTTTGCGTTTTGTTAGCGCTTCCATTTTGGATATTGGTGGAACCCTTAAAACAGCTAGATAGAAAGACAAAAGTGGTAGACTAGACAGACAGACACTTCTGTCCATGGTAGCTTGTAAGAAACTGCCTCACCTAGTAGGCCTACTACTGGTCTATCTACTACTGTAATATATCCTCACTCTATGAAGTGAGATGTTTCCTGTGAATTGTTTCACACATTTTGACAGTAGGTTTACTGTGGGCAGTTAAAACTGATTCTGATGTGATGGATTTTAAGACTACAAGTAAGGTTCTCCTTTAATCTCTATTTCTTTTTTGGATTTCTTCATTGTGCATGTTACCACAGGGTGAATAATTTCAGTATTAACCTGTTACCTAATGCCAGCAGATAGAACAACAGATCCTAATCTATCAGTTTTATCACAGAAACCCCTGATGGAATAACAAACCTGATGAGTGTGGTCCTGGGTGGTCTGACTGTTTTCCTCACTATACTTGTCATTGCTCTGGCTGTTGAAATCAGGAAACTTCAGACAGGTACAGCTGATTTATAGTCTGTAACTCATCCTCTTGTCATCATGGACAAATCAGAGTATATGGTCAGTAATAATGAACTGATCAGACTTTTGTCTTTTGTCACGTAGCTGTGAATGAAGAACCACAGACAGAAAGAAACAAGGTAAAGCCATTGTTTGACTCATATAAACTGAACGTTATGATCTAAAAGTTTCAACTGATGATTAGTCTGTTAATGATCTTTGTCCCATAGAGCTGCAAGTGGCATCAAACAGCAAGTTCAGACAAGCAGGCAGTCATGATAGTCCTCTGTAAGATGAATACATATTAGTCCTGTTAATTCACATTTATAAACTCTAACTTGAACTGTGATCTTCAAACTTTAAACTGACAGCTAAAACTAATTTTAAAATTGATATAACCAGTAAGTCATGTAAGTCGTAACAGTGTTGGTTCTGAAAATGGGCTTTTGTCATTCACTCTGGACTATATTATAATGTAGTTTGAAGTAATGTTCAACTTAATTCTAAATCATTCATCTTTTACAGTTTGAATTGTGCAACAATTAAATGTCTGGTTTTATCATTTAAACTAGATTTAACTAAACTATGAATAGGACTTTAAATGTCTTTGCTTAATTGATTCTGTTTTTGTGCAACCCATAAATCCACCACCATTCAGCTAGGTTTAGGTTTTGGCTAAATCAGCTACAGTGTGTGCTTTACAGTATGTGACTATAAATACTCTGAGTTACAGAACCTGGGCTCAGATGACCTGAATTCATGGCTCTAAGTTTCAGTCAAAACCAAATAGAAAGCGCAGGCCTCCATCAGAGAGAGAGCCGGAGTCCAAATGTTGTGTACGCTGCCACCAGATAGACTCAGTGCTCAGACTGATGCTTTATCATATTCATCTGCTGGAGTGTTTGTGTGTGTGGGTGGTGTGTGGAAGGACTCAATGCTACTAAATAAAAGTTTGATCAATATTTCTGTATTCAGGCTGTGTTGTTCATGTTTCTCCTCTCTCTCTCAGTCAAGCCTCTGTCGTTCTTATTTTCTCTGTCGTTTTGTCTGAGAGAAAAGAGCATGATTGATGTGTGTGATGGAGGAGGAGTGGAGAGGACACGACTGTCAAATTTACTTATAGGAGAATGAAATGGTCTGTGGAATTGGGCGGTGAGACCTCACCACATGATTGACAAGGAAAGAGACAGCTCAGTATGGTCAGAATTCTTACTGAACAGTCGTCCATTTGGGAATATTCAGCCACAGTCTCCGGGTTACACTCAACTATTCGGTCTGATGGTGAAGTTGCTGAAACAGTTTCACTGGAGCCAAAGGAAACAAAACTGAAACAAACAGCGGTTTATCATAATCAAGATCTCACCATTAACATGATCTGGAAAATAAAATGTTAAACAAGACAAGAGTCTACAGTCATATTACCGACTCTGTGAGGCTAGTGCACTGATACTTTGAGCTCAGTGCTAACATCAACATGTCATATCACACAACACATCAACATTAAGGCTCATAGATTCTGATGATCTACCTATAGTTGCTGATCCAACCAACCAACCTTCATTGTTGTCATTTTAATAAAAAACGCTCTCTATATAGTCAAGTGTCCACGTGCAAATGTAAGCAAATTCAAACAAATTTCCAGAAAATCTGAAAAAATTGCTGTTTAATGTACATTCCATTCACTCCTGTAGAAGAGAATATTAGAGTTGGGGGCATCACGATACGCGCACTCCATCACCTACATCTCATAACAGGAGCATGCAGACACACTCAGCAATTGGGGTCTCTGGGGATACCAAGGTTATCAATAACAGTTCAAAGACAGCTTGGATGGCACAAGATACAACTAGTTAACATACAACAGGTTTCCAATCTTCTGTTGGTATGTGAGCGATAATGCAGCACTGGGTTTCATGATGCCAAAAATGAATATTGCCATCTTCCTCTTTAGGATATTGACAATACTGATTTTAACTCCTCGTGTATTATAAAGCATCGGTACAGTTGACGTGATTGGCAAATCCGGTGACTGGAGAATGAAAACCATGTACCTCCCTTTTTCCGTTAATATGTCGCAACATAAACAGGTGCACGTACTTGCAACTTTCACAAGTGTTTTTCATGGAAATGAAGGAAACCAGTTAAAACATTTAGCACAGTATAGACCTTTCAAAGAATGGTACAGTTCAAAAGGACAGTTCTAGGATTTTCTTTATTCCTGAGACTAGCAAGTGAATGAATCTAACAAGTCCTACAAGCTAAATGACCATACAAGTAGTTGTTTCCTACCCTCAGATACAGTGTTTATGTTACTGAATATTTCCTGGGCTAAACTAAGTGTGTTTGGAGAGACACTGCATCACACACTGGCTGAAGTAGTCTGAAGCCCAAGATGAAAAACAAAAGACACCCGCCTAACCCTTTATAAGAGCTCAGTGGTTCAAATGATTCTGGCAGTGACATGATTAAAGCACTTTGTGGGGGCTTATCTTGATAACAGCTTTGTTTCTCTGCTGCATCAGTAAGTACTTTAGTATCAACTGATTACTCTCAGCACCAGGTTAGCACCACTGGAGTTTCCACAGGCAAATCAGAGCTGAGTTAATTGTTGTTGTTATAAACTCAGAGGTAAATCTCTTGTTGTCTCTGCTGTGTTTCAGACTGGATCTCTGTCTCAGTGTCTGAGACTCAGACTGTGGAGGTCCAGCTTGGTCAAGAAGTCACACTGCTGTGCCCCAACATTTCCAAACATCGAACTCAGACAGACTGGTTCAGACTGGTAAACAGAACTGAGGTCAGCTGTGTTTCCTCTATGTACAAGTCTGATGGTGAAGCTTCATTCTGTGATGGATTTCAAAACAGATTTGAAATGAGCTCCAACATCACCACTGTCTTTCTTAGTAAGCGGGTAGTTTCTCTGACTCTGGACTGTATTTCTGTGGATTTGTTAACACACACACAATCATTGCCAATAATACCTTTAAATGTTCAGGTGAATTGTATTTAAGTCATCTCTCAGAGATGTGGTTTAGGGTTTACCTCATCATATTTACAGTAGAAACTATCTCCCCTTATTTATTGCCATTAGTTTATGTCCAAAAAAAAACAGCACAAAAAGACAAACTAACAACTGACACGTGTCAAATAATTTCATCATGCATTTTACAGATGGTGACTTTGACAGTAAGAAAGCAGTTCTGGACTGAAAGTGAGGTCCTTCAATCTCTTAGATTTTTCATTATACATGTTGCAATAGGACGTGTGGTTTCAATATAGACCATGTCTAAACCCACCAGTTAAAAACAGATCCTAATCTATCAGTTTTATCACAGAAACCCCTGATGGAATAACAAACCTGATGAGTGTGGTCCTGGGTGGTCTGACTGTTTTCCTCACTATAGTCATCATTGTTCTGGCTGTTAAAATCAGGAAACTTCAGACAGGTACAGCTGATTTATAATCTGTAACTCATCCTCTTGTCAATGATGGACAAATCCAAGTCAGAGTATATGGTCAGTAATAATGAACTCATCAGACTTTGTCTGTCACGTAACTGTGAATGAAAGAACCACAGACAGAAAGAAACAAGGTAAAACTTCATTGTTTTGGCTACTTATAAACTGAGCGTTATGATAAGTTTCAACTGATGATTAGTCTGTTAATGATCTTTGTCCCATAGAGCTGCAAGTGGCATCAAACAGCAAGTTCAGACAAGCAGGCAGTCATGATAGTCCTCTGTAAGAATACATATTAGTCCTGTTGATTCACATTTATAAACTCTAACTTGAACTGTGATCTTCAAACTTTAAACTAACAGCTGAGGCTCATTAACTTGAGGAAGTTTTACTCAGAATGTGAGGAAAATGCTACTTGTAGCTGTTCTTGTAGAGAAAATTCAGCTCTTCTCCCATGCCGAAATAACCATACAAGCTAGCTGAGTACAGTTTCTGAAGAAGTTACAACCATTTTAAAATTCACATTAACTGTTGTAGCAGTGTTGGTTCTGTTAATGGTCTTGTGTCATTCAAACTGGCCTATATCATAGTGACTGAAATAATATTCAACTTTGGAGTTTACAGTGTTGAACTGTGCAACAATTCCATTAAAAGGTTTTATCATTTAAATTAAATGTAACTAGACTATGATTAACCCTGTGATAGACTGATTATCTGTTCAGGGTCAATCAGCTACAGTGTGTTTTACAGTATGTGACTCTAAATACTCTGATTTACAGAACCTGGGCTCAGATGACCTGAACTACGCAGCTCTAAGTTTCCAGTCAAAACCAAATAGAAAGCACAGGCCTCCATCAGAGAGAGAGAGAGCTGGAGTCCAAATGTTGTGTACATGCCACCAGATAGACTCAGGAAACCACTGGAACAGCAGCTCAGAGTGGAACTGATGCTTTATCATATTCATCTGCTGGAGTGTTTGTGTGTGTGAGTGGTGTGTGGGTGGTGTGTGGAAGGACTCAATGGTACTAAATAAAAGTTTGATCAACATTTCTGTATTCAGGCTGTGTTGTTGTTCATGTTTCTCTCTCTCTCAGTCAAAGTCTCTGTCGTTTGTCTGAGAGGAAAAAGAGCATGATTAATGTGTGATGGAGGAGTGAGAAATGACACTGATGACTGTCACTTATAGTTAGTCTGAGCACAACTGAGGTGAAAATCATGAGGCCTTTAAAGTCAAAGCTCTGAAGAGAAAAGTATCAAAGGAAGCACTGAAAACTAACCTGTTGTTCAAGACAAATTTAACTTGCTGCTGTATTTAGACTTTTTGGAAAAATAGTGGAAGGAAAAAATTAACAGTAAGATAAACCAACACAAACACTGTACGAGTCCACCACAGGAGGACTTCAGCCATGACCACAAGATCAGAGGTAAGTAACATATTCTCACAATCAAAATCACAAACAGCAAGCTTAGAACTAACATCAGCGTGCTCATATCACACAATAACAACATTAAGTAAATTGGACCAACATCTGAAAAACTAGGGTCATCAGCAGGGGATTTGACCTGATTTGATTTATAGAGGCACCTTCATTCAGTTTTGAGGATCAAAACCAACCAAGAGCTGGCTCTCGTCCTAGTGGACAGGTGAGCTAACATTACTGCAAAGCCTATGACATTGTGATACTGTGTTTTAGCTAAATCCCTGCAGTGTAGCTAAGCTAACCGTTTGTGTGTGTTCAGTAGCATTATTGCCATGGTTGGACTGTGATTCAGACACTCCCAGCAAACATACAGTGAGGGCTGGTAAAGAGACTGACAGGGTCGGTAAGAACTTTATGGATCCTAGCGCCCGCCTACTTATAGAGTGTGAGTGCAGTATGAGCGCGAGCACAAGCAACAGAGACGCAGGCTGCAGTTCATTTAACAGCCACAGGTGTCAAGGTAATGGTTAGTGTTAGTATGTTCACCTATATATGTGAACATACTAACATTAACCACTAGAGCAAACTAATACGAATAAAATTCAGTGAATACATTGAACCAAGTCCTGGAGGTACGCCAGGACTATATGAGTAACTGTTATGCATCCAATCAACTAACCTCTCTTTTAACCTAACACCTGTTACTTGAACATGCATTGGCCTTTACAAGGAAGTCTTTGTGCCAGTGCCACTTCAGCCAGAGATTTAAAGTTAGGGAACATTTATTGATGGTGTAATGTGTGAATTACTTTACCATAACGACAGACCCATAGGGTTCTAATCTGTCAAAATGATGGACAGCTTTCAGATTTTTCCATTATTGTTTAAAAAAAATTAAATACATGGTTAACAACTCATGACTGATTTTATCCATTGATATAACAAAGAATCCAATACTGTTGACATTATCAATATGAGGTGTTCTTCATGCATCTGCAGTTCTTTGTGGCAAACTTTCCAATGAGGTCTTTTTTCAGTGTTAGTGTTATTGCACATTTGCTGACGCTGAACTACAGTGCATTTGGAAAAGACGCTGCACTACACTGGCTGGTAAGTCTGAGCGGAAAGATAAAAAACAAGACACCCCGCCCCTCTAACCTCTTTATAAGAGCTCAGTTCAAACAATCCTCGCAGTGACACGACGAAACGCACAATGAGGAGCTTTACCTTGACAACTTTGTTTCTCTGCTGCATCAGTAAGTACTGTATTATTAACTGATTATTCTCAGCAGCAGGTTAGCACCACTGGAGTTTCCACAGGCAAATCAGAGCTTAGTTAATTGTTGCTGTCATACACTCAGAGGAAAATCTCTTGTTGTCTCTGCTGTGTTTCAGACTGGATCTCTGTCTCAGTGTCTGAGACTCAGACTGTGGAGGTCCAGCTTGGTCAAGAAGTCACACTGCTGTGCCCCAACATTTCTAAACATCCAACTACAACAGAGTGGTTCAGACTGATCAACAGAACTGAGGTCAGCTGTGTCTCCACTATGCACTGGTCTGATGGCTAAGTTTCATTCTGTGATGGATTTCAAAATGGATTTGAAATGAGCTCCAACATCACCTGTCTTTCTTAAAAATCAAGCAGGTGGATTTCTCTGACTCTGGACTCTCTATTTCTGTGGATTTTACAAAAGACAAACACACGGTCATTTACCAATACAATACATTTAAATGTTCAAGGTAAGATTGTTTAAGTCTAAACTCTTTCAGAGATGCCTTTATCTCATCATATTTACAGTAAACTGCATCTCAAATGTAATATCACAGCAGTGAAAGCAGCACCAACTAAAATCCAATTTGTGTCAAATTATTTAACCCATGTATTTTAAAGGTGATCGTGAATCTGGCAATGAAGTGGATTTTAAAACTGAAGGTAAGGTTCTCCTTCAATCTCTCAGGATTTTTTACTGTATATGGCCATGGGCATGTTATTTCAATATTAACTTCAGGATGTACGATACCGATACCAACGCCGAATTCTGTCCGATACCCTGTTCCTGTGCACAAGTACTCGTATTCATAAAAGTGTCCGATAACACAGCATCCGATACCACTTTATGGCAGCGAGACGTTCAGTTGGCAGTTGTCAGGTGCTAATTGAGAGCAAGGAGGATGTCGGCGGTGTGGAGGTATTTCAAAGTGGATGATGGTGACAAAAGTAAAGCGGACTGCAAATTATGCTCTGGAAAGTTGTCAAGAGGAGGGATGAAAGCGAGTATGTTCAACCTAAGCAATCTGATTTGAAAACATCTAAAAAACAGCAGCAGTGTGGAAAGTGAAAGGCTTTTTAGCTCAGTGTCCCACATTGTAGATGAAAACCGAAACAGACTAACAGCTGATAATGCAGAGAAGCTGCTTTTCATTAAAAAAAAAAAAACATGCCCATCACTTTTTCAAAATAGACTTAGTTCTCACAGACAGACGTTGCTTATTACATGATAATGCCTTAGTTGCTCTGCCACTGTTTTATTTTGGTACAGTTATATTTCAGGGGGTATATTTACATGAAATATGTGGCAAGGCTGTTTGTTAACAAAAAAAAGGTTGCAGTTGAATGCTAAAATGTCAATAACAGTACTTCTGTTTGATTAAAATGTGTGGCACGTTCAAATGTCAGTCGCAGCAATTTCTTAAAGCCAGAGAATGAAACCATATCTGATGAAAATAAAACACGTTTTCAAGTAAATGTACGAAGTGTAATGGCATTAATAAGTACTCATATTGGTACTCGGTATCAGCAAGTACTCAAATGTAAGTACTTGTACTTGTAATTGGATTGAAAAAATGTGGTATCGGTGCATCCCTAATATGAACCATGTCTAAACCCACCAGTTAAAAACAGATCCTAATCTATGTGCATGAATACCCAACCTTTAATATATAACACTCAGTGTGACTGTGAACCACAGCAGTTTTATCCTCTGGCGCCAGTCTCATTATTTTACTAAGCCATACCTCATGTGTCTGATGGGTAAGATGAGATTGAGGGGAAAAATGAATCTTACAACCATGATATGGTCAAGATCCATGTTGCAAGACAGAGGGCTTTTTGTTCTACATAGGCTTCATTTTTCTCCATGCTTGCCTGGTTTATACTTGAATCAAACTTGTATCGTCATTATCAAAGGCAAACTCAAGCATTGCAAAAGCTGTCAAAATAATTACAATGTGATTTTTTTTTAAATGATTTGTTTTTTCTTTTACTTCTCCGTTAAGCCCTAGAGGATACAGTAACTGTGTTGTAGCTGCTCTTTACTGCTCTGTCGCATCAGCAAAGGAGGCATTGTTAAGAAATGACAGATGTGTTAAAATACGCCACGGAGTTCCAGGAATATTGTAGCTCTGATACAGTGTTCAGCCCACTAACCATATCACTTCAATACAGCCACACAACCCCTGCATTATATTACACATCCACTGTAAACTAATGTCAATGTCAATTCCAACAGTTTGTATCGCAGACTACTGAAGACTCATCACAGTGCAAATAACATTGATATTGTTTATTATCAAATTATTACAAGTGCAGTAAAAGGGTCATGGGCAGGAGGAATGATTAAAACCGAAATAACATTTCCAGTGTTCATATGTGTAGGGCTGGGTAGTGTTAAAAAATTTTGATACCAGTACCGATACCTTGATACGGTTCCTGAGCGATACTTTCGATACCAATTTTATCAAATCAATTCTAACAAAAGAAAATTACATTACATGTTATGGTTCAAATCTTTTGAGTTTTATTTTTTCAGCTTTGGCATTTTCCTCAAGCAGTTTTCTAACATAAAAATATACAACAAATAATTTTCAGTGCAAAACAAGTGTCTGATGCTCACTGCTGCATACTAGGTTTAAATCTAAAGCTCTTAAGCAGTTCGTGCACATTCAAGTACTTCAAATCAAAATTAGTCGTGTTGCCGGCCACTTACTTAACGTCTCCTTTTACCGTCTTGCATTTGTGCACTATGGCATCAATCATGCTAAATGGAGCCACAGTTTTGACCTCGGTCGCATTTTTTTTTAACTGCTTCGACAAACACACACACACCTGTAGTTCACAACACAGATACCGTCTTGGTAACCACACAAGTATTTTCCTGCGTTGCCTCTGGTGTGTAGCGTTACAGCTAATCACCGGCAGCAATATCAGATCTTGATCACGTGATTAACTCCTGGTACGAAACCTGGCACGAAAAACAAAGTGTCTTCGATGCGGATAATGTCGAGAAACATTTGATCGGTGCCATAAAAAGAACTGAAGTTGATACCCAGCTTCATATGGCACCTGACTGTTGTTTAAGACACTTGGAAAAATTATGAAAACATATCTATGAGTTTCTTGTTTACTGTGTTTCTAATTTCATGTTTTAAATTGCAGATTCCTCCTTTAGATTGTCAGGTGTTCTAGATTGGAGAGAGATGAAATATTGGCTCACTGCACCAGTCCACACATGGAAAGGTGATGTGAAGAACCTTAAACCTCACCTGTGGTCCCAAAATAAATAGAGTAAGCTGGGTGAGTTTCTGGCCTTGTGCTCATTTGTTTGAGCAGTGATCATTTTTTGCTATAATGATGATGATTCTTTGATGAAGTTGGTTTGGCTGATTGTGAGGCAAATGTTACACTATTGATACCTTCTGTTTTCAGGTCTTCATGCCAAGAAGGTCACTAAGAACCTCGTCACTTAGTGACTTTGACATTGCTGCACTTCTGTCTGATGAATCAATGCAAGTACTTTGAAGTTTGAGATTGGCGCGTTGTGTGAAAGGGGGGGTAAATGTACTTTTACACACACATACAAGTATAAATTTACCTTGACAGAGGAAATAACACTTACAGTATGTTGTGCAATGCCTGTAATGTTAAAGGCAAATTTCTCTGAAAACACTCAAACTGAATCTAGCCAATTACACAGCAATACAGCTGCTGCTTAGCATAAATCTGTGTTTACATTCATGAGGTTATATATGACTTGGCGAATATCAGTGTGGCAGTGCAAGGAATTGTTGTTGTGCGAGGTTAACAGGAAGCATTTTTAAACATCACTACTTTAAATTTCTTCAGTTATCTGACATCAGCAAAAATGTGTCAACGAGGATAGCCAAGTTATAATCACAATGCCAGCAGATTCCCATTTTTTCTTTTCCTTCTCCTGCTGTGTGTAGGTTTTATTAATGTCGAAACAAGGTCGTACATTGTCCAGATTAAGTCTAGGCGAGAGGTTGCACAATTATCTGAATCATATCAAGATGGGTAAAAAGCTGGAGCCACCATGATGAAGGGTTCAAAAGCCTGTCTGAAAAAATTGATGGGGTGTGTATTTTTCCCATTTTGCTCCTGTACTTTTTGTTTTATCATATCTAATTCCACACAAATCCTGCTAAAACAAATAAGTTTATAAGTTACAGTGTGTACATATCAAAGTGAATTCTTTTCATTTTGTCTTCTCGCCTCATTATGAGATGTTATTTAGAATACCAAGATTAGATTACATCATTTAGTTAGACCATTAACTTCAATACATTTATCCACGGTAATTTGGTTGTGTCTTTTTAAACAGCACTTTCACTCCATGACATTTTGAAAACACACTGCTGCAACAAGCTTGGAATTAACCTGTTTTGTCTTCACCTTTTATTGCTCACACTGCATGTCTTCATATCTACAGAACTAGGAATAGAACTAGAGTCTGAGATAAAACCTAACCTAAGTTCGCATTTTTTTTACACTTCAGGTTCCCTTGTCCTGAAGTCGATAAGGCTTTTGAGGGTTTTTGGGAGGTTTTGGTTAGATGACTGAAATGGTCTGTGATTGCCTGACTCAAGACGTTTTCTCATTTAATTTTAATTAGTTGTAAGTAAGCCTACTGAGATTAGCATAGCTAGCACAATTAGCGCCAAATACAAAGGAGTATAGCTGAGGCTGATGGGATTGTCAGTAATTTGATCAGATGGTCAGACATTCAAATCAAATTTCCATTTAAATTTATTATCGATTTGATAGCTATATGGCCAATTATTGAATGCCAGCATGGGAAGAAAATGGGATATTTATTCAACAAAATGACCAGTGACATCCTAAACATCTAATCACATTTATACTGGATTTAGCTGTGATATTATTCTTACCAGTAAAATAATCGATATATTGATATAATATTCAGCCTTATGCTGGAAATCATTAAAATTTATTTTTCCTCATGAATCTACAGTGCTCTGTAATGACAAAGCCGAAATCTAATTTGAAGAACATTTGGCTAAAACAGCTATAATTGATATTTTTATATTAACAGTGATCATGCTTTCAGTGACAGGGTCATTTATTTTGACAAACCTCAGACAATCACCATGCCACTTTAGCAGTTTGTCTCAGCTCGCAAACTTTCAGTGTTTTTGTTTTTTTGGTTTGTACAGCCTGCAACTTTATTGTTTTGGTTCACTCTCTGCTCTCATTAGCGTGGTTTCCAGCAGCAGGCAGCTGGTTTTAGACAGAAAGCTTTAAATCCTACTGCGTGCTACCTGTCCGCGCAACAGCTGACAAACAAAGCTGGCTGGTGATCTTGCCGCAGCAGCTAAAAGGCGGATGTGTAAATAAAGGCAACTGTGTGCAAACACAACCTGGCAGCTGCACTTGCCCAAGTGGACAAAATATGAATTAATGCAGTTTACACATTCATTTAGTTTTATTGTACTAATGCACTTTATGAGAACTGTGTCCTTCCACACAAGGCAATATAAATAGACCAGACTCGTAATCCTTACACTGCCCATATCCATCATCACTCTCCATCAGACATTCTGTGCTAATAACATGTTTTGTGTGTGTGTGTAGTCATGTGGTGCATTGTCCTCTTCACTTACCCTTAGACTGTTGCTCAGGATGCAGTGGATGTAATCTTCCAGGATGATGTTGGGGAAGTTAAAGACAAAGCGCTGCAAAAGGAGAAAGAGCTTTTGGTGAGATGTTTTAAAGGATACATTCACAGATTTTCCACATCCGCAAAGAAATACTCACATGCTCATGTATTTTAAAAGAGTAGCGTTCATATGATTTGTTGTTTTCTGTTTTGTGAAGTGATCCTTCCTGCTGTAAAAGATTGGGGCCAGGAGCCGCCACACAGTCCTTGTTTAACTGCACTGTAGCAAATGAGGCATTAGTAGGCCTAGAATAGTCATAATCAGGCTATCATCAGAGTTAATCTCTTTTGTATGACATTCCCCGTCATGTTAGTTCTGTATGCTTGTTTATAACATACCCACCAAGGGCATCTAGAATACACATTTTGAATTACATTTAAAGTACCTTTTTTGTTTTGTATTTCTTTTTCAACCTTTCTAATCGTTGTATTTGCATGGTTACATGTCAGGTTCCTGTGAAGAAAGCTCTTGGACATCTTTGTGCTCAGGCCACCAGCATCAGAAGCTACTGGGGAGGAAATTGTGTGTTTGGCTTCTTAAGTAACATTCCCAAGTCAGCACATTGCTTGACTGCATCACCATTCCATGATTTTTCAAATCTGTAGATCGTTTTCATAGTGTTTACACTTTCATACAGAATTCAAGTGTCACAGTACAGATATTCCAGCTGACAAAGATCCACAACACATAGCTAACACATTGAATTCAAAATACTGTTGTTGGTTTATAAAGCACTAAATGGTTTGGAATATGTATTTCCTGTTCTGCTGCTACATTATGAACCATCAGACCCCTCAGGTGCGTCCAGGACCAGAGTCTGCTTTGAGATGGGTTTACCACTAGCTTTTAACTAGCGATTATAAATAACATTAAGTTACTAATTACTAGAATTCTAATTACTAAAATTGCACTGCAGTGTAACTTTTATTTTTCTATTTTGGGTGTTTTATTTTCATTTAACTCTTTACAATTTCTATCTAAATGCTTTTATATAGTCTTAGGTTGCTTTACATTTTGCCTTTATATCTTATGTAAAGCCTTAGAAATGCTGCTTGTCGCTGAGATCTGCCATACTGATAAACTTGCCTTGTCCTAGAGACGTTAGTTTTTATAATGCTGTAGATGTTTTCCTTTTTTTTGTATTTGCTGTTTTTGCTGAGTTCTAGCATAGACAAAAATGTTCCACACCCTATTCAAGTGCTTCTTGGACATTTCTGTAGTGACATTTCTTGTTACTTATCGACCAGCATTTGTATCAGTACAAGTATCTACAAAGTAACCTAGTATCAGCCCTGATTTATTGGTCTAGTTCTAATATACATTATATAGTGGTGCTTGTGTCCCAAGACACTGCAGCAGCCTACACAGCAGCTATCATGAGAATATTTAGGTCAAACATATCACAGAAGATTCAGTTTTTTGATTGCAAATAGTGTCTTTAGCTATTTGAATATAAAAGCAACATTATGTAACTATTTTACCTCAAAATAACAGTTTCAAAATCATTGTATTATCATTATATGTCACAAGTCCAGTGGATGGTACACTGACTTGCTTGTGGGGGAAAATGTTCTTCTGTCTCAAACATCTGCCCATGCTCTATGTAGCTTCAGTGGTGTAGGCACCAATGCTTCTGTAGCTTACTAGATCTCTGCTGTTAGTTTTAGTTTGATTCTTTTTGTTCCTGCTCTTACTTTCATCTAATAAATTTTAGTTTCACGTATACAGATCCCTGCACGAAACTAGAATTTCCCTGTGTGGAGTGACTAAACCTGCTTGGCCATCCTGGTCTATCGCTGTGTATTTGTAGCAAAGAGTTACATTTTGTTGCTTTAAGCTTTAATTGTTATCAGCTGATTTAGAGTATGAAGGTGTCTATTTGAATTTATTTAACTAACAGTATTATTTGTAATTCTTATTTTGATTGCTCTGATAATCTTTTACTGCCTCTGTTGGTTCCATACCACCCTAAGGGCTCTGAGTCATTTGCCCTGGGCTCACACACCAGCTAGTTGATCCGTCCATGGATTGAAATACTTGTACCTAGTTTACATCCAATGACATTTACTGCCTTATTGTTGTAAGATAACTACATGTTGTGCAAGTAAATTCTTAATCTGCAAGCGTAACCAGTAAAATTCATCCATCAGATCAAAGACCAGTATCCCTCTGAAATTTGGGCATTTAACCTATAATAATACATTATAATATATTGGTTGATATTTTGAAGTCTGAGTAATATTTCAAAGATTTAATTTATTATTATGTCCTGTGTACTTTGAGATAACAGTGACTGTAGTGATATTGATGCTGAACATCTCACCTGTTTTAAGCTGCAGGGTGATCATATGTTTTCTTAAAGCTAGAATGGTGAATGAAAATCACCTCTTCTTCCTCTGCCTCGGCTTCTGCAAGGTCATTTTGCATATAACATTTGAAGTCTTTTGTCAACCAGCACTGACACATTTCTATGTACCTTTGTGTTACTGACTATTCTCCAATATACCTAAGTCAGCTTATAGCAAAGACCATGGTGGCCTTACTGATAATGACAGAACATGAGGAATAAATTGTATATTGATATGGCAATATATATATTATATATATTTTTAATTTAATTGTCTTGTCCCATTATCTTTTTTTATTTTATTATTATTATTGAATAATTTATCATCATTTAATGATATTTGTTTGGCTCCTAATGTCCTCTTAGCACTCAGGAATAGTTAGTGAGGCTTCAGCAGCTGGAATCAAAGTTACAATCTTTTTAAACACAAAAATATGTGCTCTCTTTGTTTTATCCCACCTATTCATGTTTATTGTATGTGACAGTATATATCTATTTATTTAAGACCCATCAACGCGGGGACAAATCAATTCAGTGTGAAAGTGACGGCTGAATGTTATGCTGAATCCACATTTGATTCAGTAGCCAGCATACATGAATGGAGCAGTTAAAATGCGCATTTTGCCAGCACAATGCGAGATTTTTAAATGCTTTTATTTTCTTTTAATTCATTTCACATCCATTTTCATAGTATGTACATGGCTCCTGTGAGAAAGAAAAGTGCTGTGGCTGGGCTTTTGTAGTGTATTAACAGCAAGTCAACATGGTTTGTATATTACAGAACCTGTCTTTTTAGAAAGTATTATGGAAGATAACACCAGATCTTTATACATTTAATATGTTACTGGAATTCGTACTCAGACCATATTACAGTAAAGAACCAAGAGTCTGAGCTAGTAGCCTCTAAGCGTTTGTTTTTAGTGTTTTGGGTTTTTTTTTTAATGTGCATGTGAGTGTGTTGGCTGGTGGTTTATGTGTGGGACATGCTGTATGCACATACCTGTCTTAATCTCACTCCTCTCTGTGAATTCAACAGAAACCACATATATACAGCTCTCACAGTATTTGTTAGCACCACATCCTGATGGTGTGTTAAAGCTACTGATACCAGGGTGCAACTGACCAAGTCCAAATGTATGTAATGTAATTGTATGTGAACGTGTATATAGAAACGCACATGCTCGTGAAATGTGCCAGTTAAATATTAAGTGCAAATTCATAAAATAGTGGAGTGTGTGGTGGAGCAAAAGTGAGAAATTAGCTGGTTTTGTGAGTATTTTTCTGTTGTGCACAACAAAATTATACTTTCACTTTTCATTAGATAGATGCCATTATTTAGGTGAGACAAAGTGCACAATGTGAGCTGCAGCTGCATGACAGAAAAAGTGTGAAAACCATAAAAGCTTTTCCTGCCTCTAAGCCTTTCACACCCTTATCTGCTGCTACGAACTGCTACACCTTTAGCCTTCCGGCACACATGGTGGTGCCTGTGTTAGGGGCAACATGGAGCAGGAGGGGATGCTGGTCCAGTCTATTTACTACGGGAGGATTGGAAGCGAGGCCACGGAGAGGCTGCTGGAGAGGTTTGGAAATGATGGCAGCTTTCTGCTGAGAGACAGCGAGACCATGCCAGGGGCCTACTGTCTGTGTGTGAGGTGAGCTGTGAGTGTGGTACAATTACGAGCCAAAAATCACTTTTCATTCAGTTATGTCGCTTTCTTATGAGTTTGTTGGTTCATTCTTCATTTAAGCTCTGTCTTCATTTGTGACCTCACAGAGAGTATTTTGTTTATAGTAACATAACTTTATACATCACGCAGAGGTAAGCTGAGAAACCTAGCTGACAGCGCTGGTGTGGGGCTTTCACACAAAAGCTCATTTTTGTCTGTAGACCATAAAACATTTTAAAGACATTTGTAAAAACCCGTCAGCGATCTACAGCAGCATAGATGTCTTTTTTTTTTTTTATTACAACTTTAAACTTTGCTATGATAATACTTACACATTTTCATAGATTTTATATTTTCTTTTATTTTGGGTTCCTAGCAGCTTTATACTTTCTTGAATTGGCAAAATGAATGAAAAAACAAATGAAAGTCAGACTTATAGATAAGTTTGTCGCATGCAGGTTAAAAGGAGATAGAAAAACAGCAAAATTTAACAAAATCCAGAGGAATTCAAGAAATAACACTGAAAGCCGTACACGTTTTTATTTGAATGACATGTGCAACTGTAAACCATAAGTCAAGTGTCTGTTCTTGTATTGATATCAAATAAACAGCATTTCATATACAGTGCAACAGTTTTCTGCAAGATGCTGTACATGAGAAAAAAACACTAGTTTGTACTTGTTTGAAAATGTGCAGTGTTGTGTTGCGACACTAAGAAGAGTTTAGAGACTCACTCCACAGAGGTTTCCTTTATACTGTAGATACATTTTGAGGATAAAAAACACAGTTAATTGTCATTGCTTCATTTCAGCTACAGTTTTATTTTTTACTTACACTTGACGAGAGAAGGACGAGTATTAGTCCATATTTTCACATGGAACTGCTGATGTGAAACAAAACAACCGCGGTCTTTTTTTTTTCTTCTTTTTTTTCAGAAAGTCTTTGAGAGCTTTGCAGAGAGCTTTTAAATAGGCAACAGGTATTTGTGCTTAAGTCAAAGGCCATTTAAAACCTCTACTACAGTGGAATTTATCTCACAGAAAAAGTAAAACTTGAATATTTTGATGCCAAAATAAGTGGAAGTTTAAATTTAAAGTGTGTCCACTTAATAAAGCAGGAAGATAAAAACAAGTAGAACTCCTTGGACAAACTGCAAACAGCGGTTAAAGTAATTCAGCACATTTACTCAAGTGCTGTACTGAAGTGTAAAATTGTGGTTCCATTCTATACCACTTTACACTATTCACAATATTTCATTTACTCCACTGCATTTACATTTACATTTGACAGCTGTAATCACTAGCTTCTTTTCAGATTCAGATTTTACATTTTAACCATATGATCATCTCATGAAATACAAAGCATCGTTAAAGAACCGTGATGCCGTAAAAGAAAAGTCGTTTCTGCTGTTGTGGTCACTTGTCATGTGTTTGATGTTATTAACAGTTCCACCCCAGAGACGTTTCCTCTCTGAGCCTCTCACATAGTTTCATTGAAATAACTGTTTGAGGCTCAAACTCAATATATAAACGCTTAAGTTATAGAAAAGTACAAAAGTGAATAGAATACAGGTGTGTGTATCTTCTTTCCTCTCACATGAATCACCTCATATTTATCTTGTGGCCTCTTTGGTGGAACCTGATCCCTCAGATAGGAACCACTGGACTTACACAACCTCAAGTAGTTGAAACTAACTCCACCTCAAACAGCTACAGACGTACAACGCTATTTATGCGGAGGGCATTTTTCTGTGGAACAAATACTTTTACTTTTTCTACTATGAGTTCATTTTGGTGCCAAAACTTCTGCACTTTTACTTAAGTAGGATTTTAAATGTGGGACTATTTGTAATGGAGTATTTTTACATTGTGGTACTGGTATCTCTCTTTAACAGTAATGGATGTGAGCACTTCTTCCACCACTGCTTACAAACTGTGTTTCAGTGGTTCAGACACAAAGGCTCAGGTCTTTTTTTTTATCATTAATCTGGTTTCATATACACAATTTAGAAAGATGAACACAATGAGCAGCTTAGATGGAATATATGAAATATGACACTCACTGAAATTCCAAATATTGTAGCTATAGAGAATAAGTATTGTTTCAAATTAAACTAAATCAGTTTGGCTAACCCCAGTAAAGATTTGTAAGGAATAAAATGAGAACTTGTTTCACCTTCAGTGTGTTGATCACAAAACTGAAATCATGTAGTCATTCTCTGCTTCAGATTCACATACTCTTTCAGATTTAATCATTCGATTGGAACACGTGTGTACTCTTGTGCAGTTTCATATTTTTTCACACTTCACAGCAAATTGTTCAAATTTCTGAAATGTATGTTTTGCAGGAAAGCACCCTTCGTGCACACGTACAGGCTCGTACACTGCACTGATGGCTGGTGTCTCCAGGTGGGTCAATGTCTGCATGTAGATCCTCACGTCCATACACACAAGGAGGTTATTTAAAGTTCATGTGTGTGTGTGTGTGTGTGTGTGTGATTATCAGACTTCAGGAGGCAGCCTGCAGACATTTAGGACACTGGAAACATTGATAGAGAGCTACAGGAGGGGTACAGCCTCTGGTGTCAGTATAGCCCCCCTCACAGATCCCCTGGTCAGGACTCGGCTACAGTACATCAGCTTTGGACAAGGTACACACACACACACACATTTACGTCATGTGTCACAATACAGAGTATTTTCTTTTGTGTCAAATTGCAAAAACATTAGCAAAATTTTCCGTAGTTACTGCATTTGTACAGTTAAATCTGGTCCCTTCATTCACACAGTCACGGAGTCTCAGTTTTTTGTTTTTATGTGTGTAGTACATCAAAGAGTTCTAGTTCAGCAGTGAAATGTCTGTCAAGGCTCATGACCTACTCACTCAACTATAACACACTTCTAGCTGTCTCCTCCGCAGAGTTTATCTACATGGAAATGAGCAACAGCAGCAGCTCTGTCTATTGAGGCCGTGGCTTTTATACTGGTGGACCATCCCCGGACATACTGAAGATGAAAGAGACAAGCACACTGTCTCTCTATTGATTTTTTTGGGGGGGGATTCCATATTTATTTTTAGCAATATTTGTGTCACTTTAGTATCAGTTTAAAAAAAGATTCACATATGGTGTTTTTTACCTGACAAGATTATGAATAAGTGCCCACTGTGGTGCATAAAAACATGTGAGTTTCAGTATTTAACCAAGTACTCAATACACCTTCAAATGTTTTTAATTTGGTATCAGAATGAGTGTGGGAACACTGAATTTTGAAAAAAAAAAACAAGATGCTGGGTAAACATATCACACACCATTTCTGTTGCTGTGGTTTCCTTTTACACAAACCTGTGTCTTTCATATGTAGTCCATCATTATTGATATTTGTGTTTGAGGAAGTGCGTGTTTGCCTTTCAACACACAACTAGATTCCACCTTAATGACCTCAGTCTTAACTTTCTGGTCATCTGTGTGTATTATAACATTTTTTGCTATAAAGGAAAGATATTTTTATGTAGTTGTTGTCATGTACTGTAATGCTTTTTTTCTGTACAGACAAAGAGTGTAACACAGGAAGTGTGGCAATGCAAGACCTGCAGATGATACAATCTATTGTGGACACACTTACTTACACCATTTTCTTTTATTTAGATACTTTGCAGTGATTGGCAATATCTAATTAGGCATAACCAGTGTTTCTGTCAATCTGCCAGACTGAAACACTGTGTCCTCTCCAAGGTTCCTTCTTGACAGTTCATTTCAGCTGCTGAGCTGTGAACATGAATTACTCTGAAGTACACATGAAATTTATTACACCTTAGCACAGGCTGCTCTTACTAAAATATTCCAGTCAACATATTTTGTGCAAAAAGCTCTGTGATGCAGCTGTTAAACAACTTTAAACCCACTGCTGCAGCCTCTCCGTGGCTCACTAACAGAGCTCAGCGGGACTGAGATCATCGTTTGTGTTTGTGCTGTAATATTTTATTCTCAGTGATAATATGTGTACCTGCCCCTCTTTGGGAACACCTGGTTCTGTCCGTCTCACAGGTGACATTAAATACCTTGGTCTGTGGGTAGATGATAATTACATGTAGAGGAATTTACAAGAAAAAAACCCTCAAACAAAGGCAAAATTTTCTATAGGCACAATTTTATTTTAGTCTACAGTCTTACCCCTATTGGGCAGTTGTGATATTATCTCTCTAAGATTAATATCAGGAAGTGGCTTTATAACTTGTACAAGAGTGTAGGTTGTTTTCTGTATCGACAATATTTTAGATCTTTAAGTGCAGACTTTTGAAGGAATAGTCAAACTTTAGCATTCATAAAAAAGACTTTGTCACTTAATGAATGTTTATGTTTCTTGGAGTCTACCTTTGGAAAGTGCCAGACAAGATGTTTCCCTGTTTCTAACCTGTGTAAGCTAAGTTAGCTGTCTGCTGTAGCTTTCTATTAAACAGAAATGAGAGAGTTAACCCCATTTTGTTGCAGTCACATTTTAGTCATTTAGTGAGTCTGATTTGAAGCCCTGTTTTTTCCCTTTTCAGCATTTTATGATTGTTATATAAGCAGTTTTGTAAATCGCTGGATTTTTGCTTTTACTGTTATTATCCTGTATTCTCCAGGCTGCTGTAATAAAGACCATAAAATGCTGTAAATAAAGGTTGGCTGAATTAATGAATTAATTTCAAAAGAGCAGATGTATCACTCAGCTATTTTTCACATGCAAAAAATGTGCACACATTTTGTAGAAGCACTAGATTCACATTTCAGGTCCAGTTAACCTTCTGGTTCAGGCAGAGCTCAAATGTGTTTTTTACCTGTCATAAAAAACAAGTTATTTGCATTACGGAGTATAAGGCTATAAAAAAAAACACATGACACATAAAGACTCAAAAATTCCACACAAATACACACCCACATACTTATGCATGCATGCAACACATGTATGCTAGTTGCTTAATGGAAAGTTTGTAGATAAATACACCCGGTAGTGCATGGGGTGAGACCTCATTCGTTCATTAAATTTAAATGTGTCCTCTTGAACATCGCTTTTACAGTGTCTTTCCAGGGTTGTACTCTGCATCCTGCACCTCTGTGATCTCCTCCTCAGCCTTAGGGGGCAGGGCAGGATGGAAGAACTGTAAACACAACACAAAAAGTAAAACTTTGCATTTGTTCATCAGTTTTTGTGGCTGGATGGGTGAGTGTGTGATATGAGTGTATGTGTGTACAGTATGGGCGTGTACTTACACTGAGCGGGTCACTTTTTTCCAGGAAATATATGTACTTTGGAGGGGGGCGAGTAATCGGAGGAAACAGAAGTTCAGACACCCTGAAATACACACAAACACACACACTGCACCTTAAGGAAGTTTAGGGCGTTTTGTGGTGGATTTTCAAAGACAAAAAAAAACACTACCACCCGCACAGCCCTTTCACTTCTCCTTTCTGCACTTTGTTTTCTGACTCAACTTCACTGCTTCTACTGACATCGGGTCAACTTTGTCCTCTTTCTGAAACTGGTCAGTTTCATGTTCGAAAAGGAGGACAGTTTATGTATCAAGTTAGACACAGCTCACTGAAGTGGACTGAGAAAAAAAACACAGGTGCGTAGACATGCAGGAAGTCTGTGGGGCTGTGTGGTAAGCAATGAGGGTGTGTGTTAGTCATGCATCAGTCAACATAGTCATTCAGTGTGAGACAGAAGCAATACCTCTGATGGCGCACCAACAGCATCACAGCCAGGAGGATCATGGGTATTCCCAGGGAGATCGAGACGATCAGTAGAGTGTTGAGTTTATAAACTGACTGTTCCACCGCTACAAACAGATGCAAGCATGAAGATGGAAATCAGTGTAGTCAGGTTATTGCATTCATCAGAATAATAAAGTGTCATCTGCCTTCCAGGCATCAACCAGTGGATAAAGATGATGACAACAAGTCACCTGCCTTCGATTAAATATCTACTTGAGATGACTTTAACGAACAGCACTCACTGATAGTGGGAGTCCATTCACTCCACTGATCCGATCCAAAGCACATTTTATGTATTCTTGTCCTCATTCTCACTCTGTAGGTGTGGGTGGGATCTGCAGTCATCTTTGTAAAAGACGTCTGATGTGTCAAGGGTTCATGTATATCCTGTTGTGAAAAGATTTGTCAGTAAACACATTGTTCTTGGTTGATCAAGTCTAACCTTGCAGACTTGGTTCCGTTTAAATCTTGGTCATTATTCCTGTTGTTAAGTGCACAACAAAATAATAAATGGTATGTGTTCTTTCTGTAATAATCAACATCCACAGTAATCCATACACACGGACATACTGTACCTTGTCACCCAGGTCAAGTTGATATTCTGAGCAATAGGAGGATGCTTGACTGGATGGATTCCATGTCACCAACAGGCGTCCATCTTGGACTGTTGCAGAGACATTTACAGGTGGGGACAGCACCTCTGTTGCACACACATCCACAAAATTAGATTTAAAAATTAGAATTAAATTCATTCTGAAGTTCTCCTGTGGACACAAACAGAGTGCCAGCAATCAGTCTACTGAGCCCCCTCCAGGTAAAATGATAAAACCTTTTTATTTTGGGTGCATTATTTTTGGGCTTGTGTGCAAAAATGGGGGTGTCAAGAGATAATTTAATTCACTATTCAATCAATAATAAAGATGTACTTAAAACGATGCTAGCGGCAAAGCTCCATGAATGGACATGTCGCTCAGTCTATTGCCATGGAATTTTGTACAGACATTCATGGTCTCCAGAGGATAAATCCTTGTGACTTTGTGATCTTCTGACTTTTCGTCTAGCACCACCATAAGGCTGACATCTGTTGATTTGAATGTTTGTGGATCTTAATAAAATGTCTCAACATCAGATATATTCCTCCACAACAGTCACTTTTTGCATACCTGATATAACCTACAGATATTGTGCTGTTCATTTGACAGTTTACTGTTTACAAACAGAAATTACATATCTATTGATCCACTACTGAGTGTCAAGTGGATAGAATCAAAGTGCTGTGTAATGTGTTATTCAAACAGCGGGTGCTGCTGAAGACCATCTACAGCACTGTCATTTTCAAATACTCAACAACAAGTAAACAACAGTTTGTTTCAGAGGCTTGGAGTATTACCTAGCCTGGGCTTCTCATATGTGTAGGTGTAGACTTTCCACTCGTCGTGCCGGGACATGTTAAATTTGAGTTTTACTAATAGGGCTTCATGCTGCTGCAGAGTCAAAGACGTTGATCCGACTCTTTCCACAGACGAAAGAGAGTCAACTCCTATGACGTCATCACAAATACTGGATGAATAGACAGAGAGAGAGAGTTACATTCTGTTAAATTTGAACAAAGCTCTGTTGTAAATATATGAATTTTTGATTTTGAGTACTACTCAATCTCTACCCCCAAAATGGTTAATTTTTATTAAACCTTTACTACACCACCAATCAGCCACAGCATTAAAACTACTCACAGGTGAAGTGAATAATATTGGTCATCTCCTTACAATACAATGTTCTGCTGGGAAACCTTGGGTCCTGACATTCATCTGGATGCTACTAGACACTTACCACCCACCTAAACATCCACAGATGTCCTGTGTCCATGCCCTGATGGATCACAGCTGGTTTGGAGGAACAAGGGGGGCCTACACAATATTAGGCAGGTGGTTTCAATGTTGTGGCTGATCAGTGTATGTTAATGTGTCCTATAAAAAATATGTGTACCTGATACAGACAGAAAGCTGAGTATCCTCCGGTAAATTGTGGAATGACCAAGAGCAGTTGAGTAAATTTGTTGGGTAAAGGAGGCAAGTAAAGGTTTCATTTACATCAGTCTTGAGGAGAGTCTCATCTGGAGATGAGGATGAAGTCACTGAGATCTGAAAAGGTTTGGCAAATATAAAGAACAGGATATAGATCTTAATCATAGATCTTAATTTCAGCAGCAAGCTTTTATTGTGCCTGTGAGGTCTTTGGAACATTCTGAGTCTTACCTCCTCAAGACCATTTTCCTCCAGACAGACATCCTGAGTGTTGCAGCCAGACGCTGTTAAAAGATAACATATAGTACATGTCAACTCACAGCATGAAGGAAAAATGATCCATGGATAGCATAGCCATGGATCATTTTGAGAACACATGACACAACTCTTTTGCAATTTAGCATGCTCCATTCATCAGAATTTTGGGGTATTTTGACATCAACAGGGCAGTGGAGGAAGTAAGTTTCCTTGTACACTGTAATACAGAAGAAACAGAAGAAGAAACTGAAACAGCCTGATGAAGCAAGAGAGCCAAAAACCTATGAAGAATTAACCATTTTACACTTTATTTTAATTTTGATGGCTGTGGACCAACATCCGTGAAGTTATATTCCCAGTGTGAGTGTATGTGTCTTTCTATGGGTGTGTGGACACATTAGTTAACTACATTTAGATCAAAACCGTGGAAACCAGGACATTTTACATTGTGAGGACATTTTTAAGTCTGTTCTGAAAAGTCACTTATTCACACAGGCCTTTGGCACTTAATCTTAGTCTTATTTTGTTTGTTTTGTTTGGACATTGTCTTTGTAAAGTGTCCTTGGGTCTCGTGAAAGGTGCTATATAAATTCAAGATATTCTTATTATATTATTATTTTTGCCAGTCCTCTTCAAAATTTAAAGGGCTGTCTGAGAGTTTAAACTTGGTTTTAGGGTTAAAGTTAGAATTAAGTTTGTGTGTGTGTGTGTGTGTATTAGTAGTCTGCATTCGTTCACTCACCACCTTGTGATGCCCACAAAACCA
Source organism: Lates japonicus (assembly GCA_033238685.1). NCBI lineage: Eukaryota > Metazoa > Chordata > Actinopteri > Centropomidae > Lates > Lates japonicus. The sequence goes on from BRZM01002001.1 coordinate 38,954, forward strand.
GGAAACTGGACCAAAATACTGGGCAGACGAGAGACATCTCTCATAGTCAACCTAGGGGTTTTACATACACACACACACACACTAATGAGCAACAGTGTTGGACCACATACAGTAAGCACAGAGTTGTTGTATTACTAAGTCCATACTGGCTTTTTATACTTTTTAAGTGCCTACATGTAAAGGGTGAGTTTCTAGTAAGACAAAAAATAGCTTTGTTCATATGAGTGTTAATGCTCCTCTCAGTTACATTTGATTGTGAGTTATAACAATGTACACATTATGAACACACACATTACCACAACCTACAAAGGCTTTTACATTTTCTTCATAAAAACAACAAAAGAATAAGTTATCAGTAATTCATTTTGTTTACACACTCAGCTATACTACTCTTTCTCAAAAATGATGGACTTATCCATGAACTGTTATATCCTCTATTTGTAAGCTTTCTTATGAATAAAATCCCACAGCATTATAATAATAGCATTATTGTAAGAAGCACTAACAAGAAGCCGTTACCTTCTGCTGCCCCTCCACTCTGTCGCTGACTATGATTCTGTGAAAGCTTTCGCTCAGAAGACAATGACACATTTCTGGGGAAAGACGAAGCACAACGTCATACACTGTACACAGAATCAGGAAATCAAGGGTTTCTTTCAGTTTCTTTATTCTTATTCTCTCATAAATACCCTGTAAGCTCAGAGGATTTTGATCACAACATATTCAGTTTTTCTTGCTAAATCTAAAGCAATGTGTTCGAGAAAAATAAACTAAAAACTAAGTAAAAGACAGAATTAACATGGAAAAGTCATTTCCAAAGAACAAGCCTGTGAATATTCTCATTCATCCAGGTCATAGTTATCTCAAGGAAATTTGTCGAAAAGCAACTGGAACTTTCCTAGACAACCTTAAGTCCAGTTGCTTTTCGACTTAAATTTCCTTGAGATTACATTTCCAAAGAAATGACATGTGATAGGGGGTAAGTTGGTGGAAAGTCACTGATCACTAAGTAACTGCTGACCATCGAAAAGTTAGTGAATGGAAAGCTGTAAAAGAAAGAAAGAAAGAAAAGTAACATTTTGTCAAAAAAGACATGGGTACATTTGGATGTATAAATTGCTTATGAGTGAAAAACAGAAAAACTAACTAACTCAGCTCAGCTCAGTGTCTTTTAGTTAAATTGTATTGCACAATAAGAGGAAAAGCAGCCACAATATACAATACTTCAAGTCTGGTCTGTCTGTTGCATTCAGTCATCACTGCTATATCTGAGTTTACAGCCAGCAAACAAACTATCTGCCCCCTGTAGTACACATATGTTTACTAACACGTTGGCTGTTTCTAAATTCTGTCCTTGAACACAGAGCTCCTTGGAGATAAGACAAGATACAGTTGCGCCTCTCCAGGGAAAGAAAAAGATTGAAAGCCTATGTAACCTATAGTGTATAAAGTCACACAACTTAACTTCTCTTTAATGATAAAACACAACATAGTTAACAAGAAATCATCACAACATTCAGAGATTACCATAAGAAAATTAATAAAAGTTGTTTATAGTTGGATAACAAACCCAGGTCAGGCTCTGGGTGAGCGTCCACCTGAGTTAAATGCCATACTGTTTACTATAGCAGTGATAATTTAACTCTGTTACAGGTGCATCCTTGCTCTGTGAAGTGTTAGTGCTACACATCTGGTGTTCAGTGGTGGAAGTGTGAGGAAGTAAGGTAAGGGGTGACTTGCCATAAACCCAAAACAGGGACACTCAAATGGTTTTCACTTCAGCTAAGTGGTTGACAAAATGACAGATTATACTGCTAGGTGTCAGCAATTCAGAGCTACTCAGAGACTGTGTGTGACTTGAAGGCAACATTCAGATGATGATGTGGTTTTAACAAAACAGCTCAGACTCAGCTCAGCCAGCTGGAGAAAATCTGTCCTGAAGAGTCAGTGTACCATTATGTATAGTGGAATATGTGCCATGAAAGGACATTATTCTGTGATGAGAGGCTTAAAGTTCTCTGACAACATGCTCTATCTACACTATCCTTGTGCAGACACCACCAGATCTGAGTCGCCGTTCTGTAGCAACATGGCATCTGGGCCTCTGCAAAGCAGGTTATAAGAAACAATAAATCAATCCTTTGAGGACTGAGTAACATTATCACTGAATGAAACAAAGTTATATACACTCAGTTGCAAAATTTACTAGGTATATTTTGGTTAAAACTAATGGTCTAGTGCAACAGTCCTGCAATAAATCACCAAAAAATTATATATTTATCCCAGAGTGTAGGCAAATAACAGAGACAGGTCTGTGCATTGTGTAGTACAATATGCAGCACCACAAACTACATCAAGAAGATCATATTGTTGAATAAACTGGCAGCTGAGTGTGTATACTGTATATGCCCAGTTTATCATAGCTCAAGCAGATATAATATACTTCACATTACATTGTTTAATGTGATATTTGCTTAAAAACAGGTAGATAACAACAATTCAACCACGACTAAGAGAGACAGAGAAAATGACACAAATGAACAAATGACATGTCTCTGTTAATAAAAATGTTTCTTAAAGGTGACCATGTTCTCCAGTTCATTTAGATATTCAGTGATGTAACTGTCGCTGTGAAATAGAAACATCTCTTAGCCTCAAAAATCCAAAGTAAAAGTAGTTCCCTGACCGGGAATCGAACTCCGGGCTGCGGCGGTGAGAGCGCCGAATCCCAAACCACTAGACCACCAGGAAAGTTGCACAACCGTTTCAAAGAATCGTATTTGAAACCGTATCAGCCTGTGGTTTTAGCTATTAAGGTAGAATAAGCCCGTTGCCAGGTTCTTCTTTAGGATTTCAGCGTCTTCGCATCTCTGGTGTGTTTTTGAGGACACGGCCTGTGGTGAGACGATCGCGCTGTCGCCGTTGCTACTTCCTCAATAGCCAAGAGCAGGTTAGTACCTTCCAGGTGGCAGTGTTAACGCCCCATAATACCAGCACCACTGTAGCTACTTGTTGAACTACTTCACTATAGACTTCCTTTCATACTATCCAAGGGAAGACTTGACTGTAAGTTAACACCGCTTTAAGCCAAATCTATTTTCGAAGTAGTTAATTAATATAGTTTGCATTGTCGTAGAAAATGGTTTTCATTCGCTAGGTTGAACTCTGACTGTAACCTTCTGTCTGTAGGGCGTCGTGAGCACATATATAAAACAAGACGCGAGTTAGCTTGAATTCCTATCAATAGTAGCACTAACACACATACAGAAACCAACTGTTTTGAATACATAGAACGAATGCCAAGTAGCCTGTAAATGTTTGGTATTAATAATGTTGTTTAATCTCATCTATGAGAGAAGTGAGTACAAAAGTCGGTCATTAACATGCGCTAGATTGTGGTTCTACAACGTTCTACGTATTCTGCAGTTCTACAAGTTAATCCAGTTCTTCTCTTTGACTATTGTTGTTTTCTTGTATTGCGCTTATTTCAGATTCAACATGTCAGCCAAAGACACATTGAGGGGAGTAATAAAATACCATTCAGACGAATTTGTGTGAGACTATGTGCCACCTCGGCAAGATTTATATGAGAAAAAACTAATAACTGACCGTGAACACATCAAACTTAAAAACAATAATCAAGATGAGGTCATTGCTCTTGCGGATAAGATCAGGCAAGGGAGAGGACACCTGCAAAAAGTTCTGACCTCCTGCTGACTGACAAGGATGTTAAGAACTTACCCTGACTTGAAGGACACATACTGCTGAAAACACCTCCGTTCACCTGAGACTGCACAAGCTTTGTCCACCTGGCAACAATGGTAATACACGTACATAATTTATTATAGAAACGACTGTGTCAAGCATTCAACATATGCCAGCCTATAGGTGTTTCGTTATGAAGCTCAGTCTTAAGCCTCCTTTAAAAGTTTTATGTTTGTAGATTATAACAGCACCAACAATAATTCTACTTCATTTTCATTTCTCGATGCCTATCACAAGAGAGCAAGAGGCCAAAGAAGGTAATTTTTAAAACTATATATATAAAACTATATGTCACAATGCATGAATCAGTATGTTTGGAGGGTGTTCAAATATCTAGTTAATTGCTGTAAGACACATTTTCATCTCAGAGACCTACACACATACCTATTAGCCTGTATTGTATGTAGAATATTTGTTGTAATGTTGTAATACATAAATTTAAACTAGTGAAACTGTAAATTTCTCCGCTGTGGGACTAATAAAGGATTATCTTGTCTTACCTTATCTACAATTGGGTTATTCCCTAATTAAAGGTCTTTATGTGTTTGTGCTAAATTGTTTCCAATGTTTTAGGAGGAGTAGCACTAGTTGAAAGTCAGCCTCTTGGCTCTGTGTGATCATAAACAATGAGAATTTCATGGATTACACAAAGACGTGGAACTGACAAAGATGCTCAGATGTCACACATTAACAGCCTCACTGTTTTACACCATTGTCCTGTTTTGTTGGTGTTTGAAGCCCAACTGTTTGTTTTTTAAATAAATTTCCCAAGAACGCCTGGCAGAGGTGTTCAGCTATTGGGCTTCAAAGTGCTGATGTGTAAAGACCAAACCCGGGACAAGATGGATCAGGCACTGAACTACTTACCTCTGAATGAAAACTCTCAGCTGCAGGAGTTCAGTGTTAAGGAGTGGTTTGCAATCAATTCATTGATTCTCAGCAGGTTCCAAGCATGGAGATGCCTTCATCTGCTGTATTCTGAGTCACCGGAGAAGAGGGTGTAGTTCATGATTGATTGGAAGCCCTCCATTAAACGTATCAACTAGAACCTTCAAGGCCACTGGAAGAGTCAGCCTCAGAGGCAAGCCTCTAAAGTGTTCCTGATCCAGGCCTGCCAGGGAGGAAGGCACAGCGTGAGTGCCAGACGATCTGGAGTAGCTGATGCTTCTCCTTCATCATCCAGCTCCAGAATATGCTGATGTTCTGGTTACATACATCAAGCTGGAAGAACATAAAGCATTTAGAGACCCAGTAGATGGAGCTGGTCTATCCAGTCATTGTGTCAGCAGCTAGAGGAGCGCTTGTAAGAGGTAAATATGTTGCTTGAAATTTCAAAATAATGAGTAATAGCAATCATTTGTTAACCTGATGATATATAAGCATTACTTTGCAGTATACTGTGGTTTTAGTTGATCATAATCTGTGCCATTATATGGTTAGTAATGTTTTTGCACACTGTATATTGTTTCAGCTATGAAGACATTGAAACCATCTCGACATGTGAAATGAGGTGAGCCAAGAGGGCCCAGTGAATCTGGTGCAGTAAAGCAGATGGCTGAAGAACAATAATTCGTTGAAGACACTTAGTTGTCAGCACATCTCCCCTGAAGCTCCAGAAATCATGCAAACACGGTATACACTTTATGTCTTAATTAAGCATGACTCAGGTTTTCTTAAATGAATCTATTATTTTTATCTCGTCTTAATTTTTAAATCATCTTTATACCTTTTATATTGTCACAGATTAGAGGGTAAAGTTCACAGCGTGATGGTCATTTGTGGTCCAAGTTTACCGAGGCCACATAGATGTATTGTTTACACTTCACATGTAACAGCAGTCCCAAATGCTGAACTGCGTCATCATCACAATATTTTCAACAACGATAGTTTATAAAAGTTATTCATAGCAAACACACAGCTGATCATTGCTTCTGCACTGTCTCAGCTGTCAAGTTGTATTCTTTGTGAAAACAATAAAACTAAAACTTTTCCCCATAACTGACTCATTTCACCATAATTTAAATGTTTATCTCATAATTTGATTTAGCAACTCGCACCTTTGACTTTCTGCATAATCAATAATTTTGAATGGAATTTCCATCAACCGTAATTTTTGTCATGATTTAATGTTTTTTTCTTCTGATGAAATTGATTTCCACTTTGTGGTATTTTGTTGGTATAGAAATACGCTGCCTTGCTCGGACTCGTCGCGCACACATTGCCAATCGTCTCTTTACGGTATTACAGCGTCGTTGCCGTGACAACTCGAATTCGTTCGTCGTCCTTTCTGTAACCGAAGAAGCAAGGAAACCAGCCAGAAAACTGTTTGCCATGAAATGATCGAAAATCTACCTGTCGCAACAAAAAGACTGTCTTCAAAACTGTTCCAACTACGTAGGAACTTATTTTAGCAGAATATATCCGCGATAAAGGCGGCGCAAGTGATGAATGCTTCCGCCAGAAGATGAGACCTGCCGATGGTTTAACGGGGACCGATGCACCCAGCAATGGAGAGGAGTTGAAAGCCTCTGACGAAGCTTCTTTAAATATCGCACCATATTGGTGAGTGTGTTTTCACTATACTTTCTAGGATAGTCTGGAGTGTCAACAGAAATGAACCTGCACGTCAGAGAGTAACACCACCTGGTTTTGACACATTTGTTGGCTGCTGCACCTGCCACGTCGAGTTAATTAAGAAGCTTCTATTTCATGTTGAGTAGGGAATAGTACCCACTGTGGCTTTTGTCCCACTTTAAAGTCGCCCCCACTTTTTCTCATAGAGCTCATGAGTTGCAGAAGTGTGTGCTTACAGACTCCTGGCGACTGTGTGTCAGGAGGGCGGCAGAGACCTGGGAAGTTCAGGACAGAGTTTGCCTCAGAGTCCAGCAGCCTGTATGCTGCACGCCCAGAGCCAAGGAGCCATTGACAACTCCCCTGTGGGAACAACAGTAACAGGTGAGAGGAGCGGGCTGCTTCAGACAGGCTGATCGCCATTGTTTCGCCCCACATAGATAAAGAAAAGTTTATCTTCACATCTCTTTGCCTTGTCTTCATTGACAAATAAAGCCTACCTAACTACCGACCTGAGGTGCTGGAGGAAGATTACCATGAATATGTCAAGGTTAGTCATTAGCTGCTTCCACCCCACACACACACATACACTGTATCAGCTGTTGCACTATGAACAACCTTTACTCTGCCACATCTTTCTGTTTTTTATTTTGCATTTCTGCCTTAAACACACTTCAGCTTGAAGGCCACAGTTTGACAGAAAATACATGGTGACAGCATGATGGACAGATGGTGATCGGCAGTTACCACTGGTGGAGGTGAGAGAAGAACCAAGCATTAAAGTGTCATGAGCCCCAGGCCTTATAAAGATTTTTTAAAGAAATACAGTAGATGCTACTCTGATGGCTTTGTCCTGCTTACTAGATATATCTGATGACAGTTCAAAACAAGTTTAACTCAGATGTTTAATATCACCTTCTTACAGTTTGCTGTTGTCTGGCATGATCTTACACTGCCATGCATAAAGTCTTTCCGGACATGTCAACAACATGGTAAGGTAATCCTTTCCTGTGTGAATGTGTACAGGAGGTGATGAGGGAGACTGTTTATCCCATGTCTGTCCTAAGAGGGTTGATAACAGAGGGCTCTATCTGCTGCTGATGCCTGATCGCTTGAGGAAGAAGGTGCCAGGAGCACATGACCTTCATCTCCCTCACCAAGGATTGACATCATCCGTTCCTTTGTGTGCCTGTGTAAGGCTTCTTGGTAAGTGACTGATTTGAAGACTGGACCTTGTCTGTTATCTGGTCTGTCTGTGTCTGCGAGCTGGGTCTGAAGCAGTTGGAGGTTGGGGTGGAGACTATGGAGGTCTTTGGGACGGAGAGGATTGTTCACTCTGTGGAGTGACAGCCCCACTACCTGGCAGTGCTACTCTGGATGATGGGTAAGTTCAGTGACTACCTCTAGGGTTTTGAACAGTCTCACTGCCCATTGTGGATCAAATAGGGTACGACCAAGACTATTACAATTTTTAGTGTTTACTTTTTACCAGTGTTTAGATTGCAAGATAAATTCAGCAAATATTCTGCAACTCAATTGTCAAATGTGTGTTAATGTATTGGAAATCTGTAACTTTCATCAGCTGCTTTTTTTTATGAGTATACTATTGAGACCAGTAGCTATTGACTGGCCTGGAAGGTGATAAGTCAGATAATGTGACATGTCAGGGCAGATCCAGGTTAAAACAGGTGCTATCAGCCACATCAGATATGTGGAGATATACAGTTGTTACTAATAAATAACAAATCATTTTATTTTGCCTCAACTATACCTTATGTAAGGCCCAAAATTGTTCCTAACGCAATTTTTTTTTTGTAAAATTATTTGCATGACTGAAATATTGCCTATGTTACATATATATAACAAATATGAACAATAATGACAATTCATCACTATAAACAGCACTTTCACAGGTTGGGAATGTATTGTTACTGAGCATCAGCAATGCATATGCATAGAGATGGCCAAAATCCAACAACAACATATGCACAAAACATTAAAAAAACATATACAATTTCAGCTACACATGAGAATGCACCATGACATACTCACAGCAGTGTCCATGAGTAAACTTTGAAAAGCTCTTCCCCATATCTCAACTTCCTTAAGCTGTTGTGAGCATGTAAAGGCCTGAGACAGTGTATGAGATGCTGGACCACACCAAACTGAAATATTTTGATCCATGAGAGAGAGAAAGAGAGCCGAACCAGTTGAAGTTCAGTTCATTTCTGTTCTGTGAGTTGATGTTTTGAATAAGTTGTTCTTTCTGTAAAGCGTGTGGGGTCGATGTTTGGCAAACAGTGAATAATTTTGCATCCACACAAAGAGAGCATTTCCAACTTTGATGCTTTAAAATCACTTTGTGAAAGAAAACACATTACTCAAAAAACAATTTTTTAGCAGTTTATGCTCTCTGATCAGGCACTTGGCCAGCAGAGTGCAGGTGGGATCACCAGTCACCATGAGAGGTTCTGCAGCTGCCATCACAGCTAGAAAGAGGTAACTATTCCTATATACTGTACATAAAAAATGATTCTTTTTAATTAAACAGAGTAAGTGATGTTGTTTGTCCGTGTGTGTGTGGATATTAGGCTCGAGAAGATCTCCTGGTTTGGGAAGAAGATATGCAGATGCGCTCCAAGTTCTTGGACAGAAAGGTGAAACTGCTTAATTTTGACTCATTTATTCAGATCTACGTGCCTGAATTATCGCTTCTCATACATCTTATTCTAGGAAACAGAATATAAATGTGTGTGTTTGTCCTCAGGATGAGCCAGCAAAGGCAGACCATGCTCGTACCTGAGACAGCATCCAGAGATCCGTGCCTCATATCTGACTTCCCTGCAGTTCTTGTTGCTGAGGAAACCAGATGATGTGTTCCAGCTACAGAGAGTACTTCTCCCGTTGGTTTCCCATCATCCTCCAGAACCAAGCCTGAAAACTCATCATTCTGAATGCACACCCACGGAACATCTCACAAGTTCAGAACTGTCTTTTATAACTCTGGAGGTATATATTAATCAACTTAACTCACACTGAAACTTAGAATTGCATGTGTCTTCTGGAGGACAGATGACTAGTGGTATTTATGAAACATGATGGAGATGAACAACAAACATGAGATTCTTCACTCTGAGCTAGATCTTGACTCCACTTTTATCAATCTGAATAAAGTGGTTCGTTTCAAATAGTGTTTGTAGTTTCTTTTTCCTTAGTACCCTGTCAGTCCTGTCTGAGCAAGGCATGTCTCAACATGGATCAATGTTAGTGAAACTGGATCAAACTTAAGGAGAAAACCAAAAGTATTTCAGAATAAAAGTATAAAGTATAAAACAAAATGCTTTTATATCATGATAGACGTCCAAATATGTAAAACTGAGTTGTAGACAGCTATGGAGACTGTCCCTGCCTTTCACGCAGGACAATCCGAACTAGAACCACCGCACAAAAAGTCCGAGTTTAATTCTGAAGGTAAGCGTAGCGACTATGCTTTTTCCGACTGAGTAAAAACAGGCGCCTTTTCTCTGAAAGTGAAACCGCTTGAGTGAGCGAACACACTGAAGGACTTCATTATAGTGCTGCATTTGTGAATATTTCCGCCTAAAACAACTTAGTTTACTGACGTACAGAAGATTTGATCGCCTCGCTTGTCTGACGTCAGCTGACACAGTTGACAGCGGTAAGTTTTAACGTCCTAAGTTGACTCACCAGGTAGACAGCAGCGTTAACTGTTTTATAACTTTGCCTGTGGTCTGTGGGAGTGACTCCAGAACTTAGACCGTGCCTGTTGCGTAATGTGTTAACATTCAGCTGATTCTATTATTATATTGTCACCGCCCAGGTTGGCTAAAAACTTTTAAATTTATACTTCCCATTTTGTTAAATTGAAATACGTCAGACCGTGTTGCTCGATGTATCACGGGAAGTCTCAACAGTGACCAAAAAACACCACCGTGATCCAGGAGAATTGTGTAATAGTGATAATAGTAGGAAAGGCATCATACAGCACCCAAGAAAAAGGGGGAAAATAGAATCCAGCATTATATAAATATAATTACACACACACACACCCGACTTACTGTAGTTAAAGACAGTTTCCTGCCTGAGGACCATGACTGCATGTGGATGTTAGCTCAGACATGAGACAAAAGCAGCCGCGAAGTGTTTAAAAATAATCAGTAATATAACTAAACCAGTAGTGACATTTCTATAATTTTCATGTAACCACATGGAGTATAGAGGTGGTATTTAGTTATGTATAATAAGGACTTTTAATGTATTCCTCAAGTTATTTGCAATGCTGTGATGTTTTTGATATGTTATCTATTAAATCATTAAGTTTTTTGCTAAAGCAGTCAGTTTCACTTACCTCACTTTGTGATTTGAAGTTTCTGACATGGGGTTTTAAAACACATGACTAAGTTCATGTCTCTGCTTTATTGTGGTTCTCCATTTCCTTTATTTTGCCACTCTGATAGCACTGACTTCTGAACAACGCTCTGAGCAGGTCAGACCTGTGCCAGAGGAGAGGTCTAAGATGGACAGACTGAAGCTGTCCCGGCACAGACGAGGAGTCGAGTCCCTGAGGTGGCAGCACTTTGCTTTTTGTGTTGTGGACGTTGTCAGCAGGAACGCCTGGAGGGGGTGAGCGCTGCAGATCTCTTTACTGTTGCCTTGCACATGTCTTAACTCTGAGCCATCTGATAAAAAAAAATATTGACCAGTAACTCTGTTGTTACAGTTTTCTTTACTTATACATAATCACATCACCAAAGCAAAACTCACCACAAAAGTGTTCTGTGATATTTTGTTTCGCACTTTCTCCTGACATCTAATCTATATCAACAATTATTTATATAGAGCTTTGCCATGGTTGTAAGCCATTGTCCGTGTTTTGCTGTTTTCACAGATCGTGGATGCAAAACAGCTGTTCTTGAGACTAGAAGAAAAAGGACTGCTGGATAACCCTGTCTTCCTCTCTCAGTTGCTCAAGACTATCCGGCTTTGAAAGCAGATCTCCTCAACCTCCTGGAGACAGACAGCAGGCAAACCAGAGGAAAACAGATAAAGTCCAGCCCTGTCAAATGTACAGGTAAGAGCGTAAGAATTGTACAGGAACTGGAAGATAACGAGTAGTATGATGACACTACAGTCAGTTTGACTTTGTCTGTTGTTTCATTGTCTGTCCTTCATCTTTCTTTTTTTTCACTCTTCGTTCTTTCGTCAGGTGATGCTATACAGAATATATGAAGACATGACTGAGGAGAATCTTAAAACGTGTAGTTTCTTCTGAATGGCAAATTGGGCAGAAGACAAATAGAAGCTTAGCGATGTAAGAACACACCCACGCATACCAGCACATTGCAAATCACTGCCACAATCTAATAGTCATGTAACAAATAATGGCGTGTCACTTCACTTTTGCTCTGGAGGAAAAATCACAATACCTAGATTAGAGCTAAACTCATTATTAAATTTCTCGTCACTCGCAATCAGCATACATCATGCTGCCAACTTTTTCTCTGCATACTAGTCCACACTAACCCAAGCACATAATGTCCTGAGATATTTTTTCTGAAGTGCAATGTAACGGTAAATATACTTAAATTCAAGTGAAATCTCGCTTAATTTTTGTTTTGTTTTTTCCCAGCTTTACAATTGAAAAGTCACAAAAAGGTTTTTGCCAATTTTACATTAAACAATCATGTACATTTTAGTTTGGAAAAATATGTAGCTCAGTGCATACAGTATATTCAGTCATGAGCTCTCATTTAGGTTTAAAGGTACTCGGCCGCCGATATGATAGATTATATTAAGATCAGACAGGGTTTGCACAGCAGGTTCCCAGTCATTAATAAGGCAACGCTTCAATCTCGAGATCTCTTTGTCAGGCATTGTCAACCTGTAGATCAAACGCTACTTTTATTAAAATCATCAGAACTATTACACTGTGTGTAAGATTTTTGTCTGATTTTTACCTCATTTTTTTGGATACAGCACCCGTAGAAAGTTTTGTATTGTATGGTTTTATTGTATGTCTTAAATACAATTCAACCTTCATATCAACTCTATAAATTATTAGCAGTAGTATTATTCTGCTTTGCTAGGGTGGTGATGTGTCACCTGTAAACAGCTATTTACCCACCAGAGCTGATGTCTGGATTTACACTGCAAAGCCTCTATCACACAGACTCAACCAAGCTTCCTGTCTCCTCACTTGCAGATCGTTGATTTATTTGCTGAAATGGAAAAGGCAGGTTTACTGTCGATACAGATGTGAATGAGTTGCTTGCAACACTGAAGGAATCCGATCAACAACTGGCATTGACTGTACAGAGCTACAAAGACAGTATGAGACGCCCTCATTCACATACAGGCACATAGACATTTAAATGTTGTTTTATTGTGAAATTCATCAAACGACTGTATTTTTTGCAGAGCTACCCCAACAGGAACTAGCGAGATTACCTCCTCATTTTAGTATGGATTACCAGGTGTGTGTGTGTATAAATGTGTGTTGTTGTTGTTTTGATCAGTTAACCCCCCGATGAGTCACTTTATTGACCACAGTGAATCTCTTTCTTTCCATAGCCATCCGTCAACAACAACTCTCAGCCAACACAACCTACTCTGTCAATATCTGAGACCATCTGTAAGTTTCTCTATTTCTCTTTTTCAGTACATTAACAATAATGACCTCTAATGGCTACACTACAGCCTCAGAACCCTCCACATCTTCTTCATTGCTAAAGATAGTTACTGTCATGCTATTATTTTTGTCATTTTCTACTGTTTTTATTCAGCAGGTGAAGGAGAGAATACTCATACTGATGCAGAAATAAGCAGAGAGACCTCCTCTCTTCCTAATGAGGTAACCATTCACACAAGTCCAAATACCTCTCATTCTTTCGTTCATTAGTGGAACATTAATGTTTATAATTTGTCTATGCGGTTGTGCTTGTGAGGACTATGCTCTGACTCATATTCCTCGTGGTTTGTGCGTGGTCATCAACAATGAGAGCTTCTCGGGTCCAGGGCTGAGCAGTCGAGGAGGAACTCAGGAGGATGCAAGTATGTATTGTTGTATTTGAAAAGCCACATGATCTGTTTTATGTACGTGCTGTTTGTCTGTTAGCGGCAGTCAGGGCTGAGGATGGACAGAGTTAATACTTATCACATGTAAGGTGTAACACAATACAAACCAAGCCAACTGGTATTCTTTGGTTTGTCTCGCTCTCATGTGATACAGAGGCTCTGAGGAAGGTGTTTTACCGCCTTGGCTTTGAAGTGGTGATTCACGATAACCTGACTGCTGGCGACATGCGACAAAAACTCAAAGAGCTCAGTAGAAGGAATTATTTAGATGAAGATGCCCTGGTGAGTAATAGCACACACTTTCAGAGCAGTATCATTAGTGTTTACTGTTTATACTTTATTGTTCACATTTTAACGGAATAGTTAAAAACACCCTTTTTGCTCTATTGTCAAGAGTGAAGAGATGAAAACCACTCATTTCTGTGCAGTAAATACAAAGTTACAGCCAGCAGCCTCAAATACTCACATAGGTACATAACCCCCTGTAAAACTGCAGCTTGTTATTTCTACACTTTGGTTTTTGCACAGATTAAATAAACAGGATGTAACATGTTAATTTAGTGAACTGTAGAGTTACTCAAACATGTCATATTTATTGTACAAACAATCACCTAATTCTCAGCAAGAAGGTACATGAGTGCAGTTCCCCAAATTTTTTAAAAGGATGGTTAACTTGCAAGTTTCTGTGTTTAACTGTCATTGCTTGCATATAAAATATCTGGTGTTTAACTAAAATTAAGCTGTACTGCAAACTTCTTCTGATCTTAGGTGGTATGTGTGCTCTCCCATGGAGAACAAGGATGTGTCTTTGGGACTGATGAGCAGAAGGTGCTCTTGCGTGAACTGACGGAGCCATTCACGAGCAAGAGAGCACTCACCTTGACAGGGAAGCCCAAACTGTTCTTCATCCAGGCGTGTCAGGGAAGTGGCTACCAGGGAGGAACTGCGCCGTGTCCCCCGAGGCCAAGAGATGAGGCAGAGGTTGGAGAGACCGTGGAGGAGGACGCGGGTCCTGTCTTTGGCGAGACTGTGCCATGGGATGCTGACTTCCTGTTGGGCATGGCCACTGTGCAAGATTGCAAGTCGTTTCGAAACACTTCCACAGGCTCCATTTACATCCAGGAGCTGTGCAAGCAACTGACAAGATCAGCAGAAAGGTGATAGATGCCTCCACGTAAAGCTTTAACAGAGTCATGAAGAAAAATAAGTAAACATGCTGCAGCGCTTTAATAATAAAATGTTTGGGTGCCAGTTAATTACGGCTTTTCGTGTTTTCAAATGTATCTGCTATGCTGCTAATGTGATAAGTGAGAGGCTATGATGTATTAAATTATACCCACAGTTGTCATTTATCATTTATAATGTGTTTCTGCTTTCTGTGCAGCTCGGAGAGGGAGAATATACTCGATATCCTGACACGTGTAAACAGGGAGGTCAGCAAAGGAGTGTATCTGTCCCACAAACAAATGCCAGAGCCCAAATACACTCTGACCAAGAGGCTTGTCCTCAAATTTGTGAGATGAGTGCGACCAAGTGCCAACGCTGCAAATGTGCCAGGGTCCCAGATCCACCATAATGTGTGTATGTATATGTTTCTCTTTGTATGGTACAAATAGTTGGATGAATTTGAATGTCAGTGTCTTTGTAGTTATAGTGAGAAGCTGGTGTCTGGTAATCTTGAGCATCATGTCAAATAAAATGTTACAGGCCTCCATCAGAGGAAAAGTCATTTTTAGAAGCCTTGTAATTATTCCTTTGTCATTTATGAAAAATGAAGACACAAGATTTTTTTGTCATGGTATGTCAGTACTACAGACCACAGCACAACAGTACACAAATTCTATATTGTATATTAGTGTGTAAACTCACCTGTTAAACTTTTTATTATTTGATCAATTTATAGTGCACATAGTAGTTTTGGTGAAAGCTAAAGGAGCATAGTGACATTTAAAGGAGAATTCTGATCATTTTTCCTTTAAAATGATTTTTATTTCCACTGGTGATTATGTGGAGTCAAAGCTGGAACACCAAAATGTAAATACCCTGTTACAGGCTAAAGTCCTGCATCATAATCTAATCTGAGTAAAGACGTGGATGAGCAAATTGTAGTGAACATATAAACAGTATTTTATTAAAGGTAGTCCAGGTAATTGGAATGAACGACAGAATGTTGGATCATTTGTTAATAATCTTGAATGTAACATCTTGCTGCATAGTAACCGCTGTTGTTAGATCGATGCAAAGGAGTAAAAACTATGTTTAAATCCTAAAATGGAAATAAACTACGACTGAATGTGAATTCTAAAATGTTGTCCTTTAAGTGCAGTACCTGGGTTAATGTCCTCCGCAGGTAGTTGTAATACACCTTTAGTCTGTAACGTGAGAAGTGCCTGTTGAATGTGAGTCAGCTGAGCCCGGCAGGCCTTGTCGCACACGCAAACACACACAAACACATGCCTCTGGACTCCACCCTGGTCTTCACTGTTCCAGGAAATGTTGTCCACCACTCCTTCACATCTGGCTGCTGCTGCTGCTGCTCAGCACAGACCAGGACAGGCCTGAGAGGCAGAGAGACAGGTTGCGGAACAACTTCATATCAAACCGTTTACCAAATCTCTTTGGTACTTTGGACATTTTTTTTTTGGAAGTAGAAAGGGTGTGGCTGGGGCTGACACCGGAGAGCCTTCACTTTTCTCATTTTTTCGCAGGGAATTAAAAGCACCAGATTGTTTGTTGCGGTCGCGCCTCTTATTTGGTAAGTGGAGCTGATTTTAAGATGTTGTCCTGTTGTTGTAGCGATGTAAAGACCCAGAAACATCCGACATACACACTAGAGTTAAATTAGTCTCTTCTCGGCGGTGTGAAAGTCCCATCATGTAGCCCTAATTTTTTCTGATGGCTGAGCGCTATTCATAGCAGTGTAGCCTGTTTGTTCTGCAGGCTAACGTCACGTACCTGAAAAGGCTTTTTGTGAGCTGAGGTTGGCTGCTCGGTGAACAGGGTGGAGTAGGTGCAGCCTGGCTCCTCTGGGTGCTGTGGCCTCGTGTTAGGAACTGCCCGGTGCATGCTCCTGGTCTGGTCTGGTCTGATCTGATCTGATCTGATCTGATCTGATCTGCCTGTGTGAACAAGTAACTCGTTTAATTTCATAAACTGCGGTTGTTACTTCTTGTTTCGTTTGTTTCATGCATTGCATTTTTCTCAGCTGCAGCACAGGACAAAGTTACTGTGCACTTCCACCCGGAATAGACCTTTACTTAATTCAGACAGTTAAACATTTGTGATATTAGGAAAAGCACAGATGTTACCAATAATATTGATGATGGCTGCATTTCATATAGATGTCCCTGTCAGCCATGTCAGTGAGCCTGCATGCATCCTATCACTACCCTTGTTGTTCACCTGTTGTTCAATGATGGGAAACTCCCCTCAGTTTATTCACACATCCACACATAAACACTTGTTTACTATGGGATCCCTCATATTCAAATATTATTGAAATGACTGTCCTTCAGTAAGGGACTATACAAAAATTATTTTGGCAGCGATTAGGGCTGAACCTTGAGTTTTGTTCTGTGAAAGTAATTAATCATTTGACACAGAACTTCAGAAAAATGCCCAGTTTCTTAGACTCCAAGGGGACGTCTTCACATGTCTTGTTGTTCAGACCAACTGACCCAAAGATATTTAACTCACTAAAGTTGCAAATTTGAGTCTTGGAATTTTTTGCATTTGTGGTTGAAAAATGATTAAATCAATTAATCAGTTATCAATATAGTTTTATTTGTGTCAACCAACTAATAGACTTGTGTTTGCAGCTCCAACCTATTAACTATATTTCAAAGGCTGAAATGAAATAAAAATTTAGAAAAAAAAAATTACAATATCTTCACCATTTTCTGAGCCTTCCTCTACTAATAATTTACATACAATCCATAAATATCACCCATTGACTCTAACTTTACTGTGGACGGACAGAGCAACAGAAGAACCTTACAACAGAAGCACTGCAGCAAAAAACCAAGATATTAAATGTATAAAGATCACATTTGATATCAGTACTATACTCAGAATTAAATGTTTTGGGAAGAAGAAGTCTGAAAAGTCATGATGACTAAGGACACATACAGGAAGATTGTAGCAGCAAGAAAAGACACTTTACAGGTCGTTTACTCAACAACAGCCTCAGATATTACAAAGTGAAACAGTCTCAACAGAAAGCAAAAATTATAAGCTTTACCAAACCGGTTCTTACTGTTTCTGTTTCTATTATTTTGTCCACCCACATGACAGACGTCACATGACAGAACCAGTGGGTTTCTTGGGCACAGGCTGGGCACAGTTCCTCTATCAGTGATGTGTAAAGAGGTTTGAGGAATTGTAGTTTGTATTATGTTACATGGAGGTAAACAAAGTCATTACAGTGTCAGCAGGGTGCATACTTCACAGTGCTTACTCAGAACCACATGATGATTTGGTGGTGGTGACGATGAAATATAATAATCAGATGTGGGAAATCAACATCAGCCACCAGCCTGAACTTATTTTTCGCTACAAGTCTCCTGCCAGTCTCTGTGACATTTTCTAAATGTTCACTTTTCCAAAGCAGAGTTAACACCCTCTTATTCAAACACAGAAACACCCTCAGGCCTCTGATCCGTGATCTGTGTCTCAGTGACCAAAAAGTGATCAGGTCTTAGGCTCCTTCTGTGTTGTTTCTGACTGCAAATACTCTGAAGCATTTTTTCCATTTAGTGTTTTCTGTCCTGTTGCTTGGTGCTTGGGATGTGATGTAATGGCAGCATGAGGCGGAGCCAGCTCTTGAATTCTTTTACTGTGTGTAGTCCCTAAAAGTCCCAGTGAAAATGGAGCTCGGAGAACATTCGGCATTCTCTAAATAACCGAGCAAACAGGAACATGCCAACATAACTGATAATAGTACAGTGGTTTAGTATTTGTTGTAATACAGTGAGGAGTAAATTGTCAGGATCATCTCCAAACATTAGAAGTGTAAATCCGTTCTGTGAGAGATGTGCTTAAATGAGTCACACTGTAAACACTAAAGCCCTTTTATATTATCATGTTTTATTTTTGACTGTTGTGTAATTTAGTTCTTTTCTTTAGCTGGTTTAATTTGTTGGTAAAGTACTTAAAGTATTCTGTTAAAGTACTACACGCAGGAACATGGAATACTAATGTCTTATACTATATTTGACTACAGTGTGTGAGTGTGTGTATGTGTGTGTGAGTGGTTGTGTGGTTTATTATTAGAAATTTCCCCCAGAGATCCATGTGGTGGTTCGTGAGCCTGTGGTGGTTTTTGTGACCCACATTGCTAAGCAGAACCATATGTTCACTTTAACCGGATACAAGCCCAACATGTATCTTAAAAGGCTAACTCAAGTGTGATTGTTCCCGAGCCAAATCTTAAGTGTTGGCTAAACGTGTGCACACACCCACGCGTACACTCATACAGTAAGAGCAGCTCCTTACCCATGTCATCCTTGGTTGTATTTCTGTAGGTCATGGATTTTTTCATGGTTTTACTTCAGAAAAACCACACACTATATTACAATATGTACACATATCACAATATAAAGTTACTCAGTACCCATGGGTCATCATATCTCCCATCCTTGTGATAGGGATTAGATCAGAGCCTGACTGATACTTGATTTTTTAGACTAATACCAGTATTCATACGTGACAGTTTTAAAAAATAAGATAAAGACGTCCACTGATGTTCATTTTCTCGCATAAGCACTCAACATAAAAACTGTTGGATAAGGATCCTTTAGATTTGAGCAAGACAGAGTTTTAGAGTTGAATAATTCTCTGTACATTGTAGTGACACTCAAACATTCCTTTGCCTTCTCTGAACCATAATTTGTTGTTAATTAAACTTGCATCAATTTATTGTTTTTTAGTCAGTTGTTTGCAGACACAGACACAATGTGGATACAGCTAACATGTTAGCAAACAGTTCCCTATATACACACACAACAGACACAGAGCAATTTTAGAATTTATCTGGAGTTTAGCTTCTGGACACCTAGTGAATATGAGTCCAGTATTCACTCTCTTTTTTTGACTTTTTTGGTCCCCACTGACTCCTGAGGGAAATATGTGACTTTTTAGCTGCCAGATGCTCTGTTATGTTCACCAACTGGTCTCTAACTTTGACTGTCTACTGCATGTCACTGGGCACGTAGCATACATCAGAGCTTTTTCACTGAAAACTGCTGCCTGTTCTGGCTGAAAACAATGCTGACTAAAGCAGCGAGTGAATCAAAACACTGTAGTTGCACAGTTCAACTCAGCTTTTCTGAGCTCCTGAGAGCAGAGGGACTGTGGAGTTTGGTGTTCATTCCCTGCGGGTTTGTCACTACTATACCACTCTCATTCATGTAGTCATTTAATTCATTCTTGAAGCAAAAATGCTGGTTAGAACAGCATTAAAGGCTCACACACACACACTAAAACTAAAATCCACAGATAGTACTGGCCATGGCAGTTTACTGTTCCTTGTTGTTTGTTTGTCTGCTCATCACTTTCTCTGTTGTTGGCTTTTGGAAATGTGAAACAAATGTGAACTCTATTTTTTCCTCTGCTTCCTTCTTCACAGGCGTCATGTCCAGGTCAGACTACCCTCCAGGGTATGATGACTCCCGTGGCCCGCTGTACGCACCACAGGGCGGGTCTTATCCACCACCCCCTGCCTATGGCTTCCCCGCCTACGGTGGTCCCCAGCCAGGCCAGCCTGTGCTCCCTACCCCACTGGTCCCAACGTCCCTTTGTACCCAGGCCAGCCGGGGGGCTACCCTCCTGGTCCTTACCAGGGACAGCCTCACCCCGCTGGGCCTCCAGGAGCAGGCTATCCTCCTCCCATGCCCCCTGTTGTCCCACCTACAATGCCATCAGATGTCCTGAGCTCTGGTAAGAAAGGGACCGCTAAGTGTGTCAGTGTGTGTTTCCAGTAGGGTTAGCCCTTTTTCATAATGTGAAGACAGTACTCTGTTTAATAAAAACTTGGAGGGATGGTGTATTTTGGCACCTGAGTCCTGACATTTAAAAGTCGTATTTAATCAGTTGAAAGTTTGGAATTCAACGGAGGTTGGATTACTTTATCATGCTGGCCTGTCTGGTGAGGTTGACATGTTTCTTGTAGCTCTTTGTGGTCACTGCTCATGTCTCCTCTACTGATGGCTGAGTGATGGGTTTCGGGCGGCAGCGGTTAGGACAGTCTGAGCATTGACGCGCCTTCATCAGAAAATTAAATATACTTTGCCATGGACAAGTGCTGGTTGCAATTACACATAGGTCACAAACAACATATGTTTTCTGAAAGATAAATCCTGACTATCTTTGAAAAACTTGTTGGCTAACTTCTTACTTATTTTCAATCCTCTCTTCATACGGGATAAAAAATTCTGATGTTTCTTAGTGATAAAAAAGTTTTTAACATGTTTCAAATTGTAACTACTGCTAAATCCAGCCAGTGGAGACAATAGCTGAAGTAGGTCTCCTTGTGACCTCTGTGACTGTTATGTAATATTTCACACATAATAGTTTATTTTGATATATGTTTAGTTTTTATTTTCTTGTGTCATACAAAATGATAAAAGAAGATATTTAAGACAAACTGGGGATCTGACTCGAATGTGTAGATTATGTGTTCCTTTTACTTGCATGTGTTTTTCAGGTGTGTTGATCTTGGCGTCTCAGCTCCTCGTCACCCACAGGCATTGGCCGTTTCCCACCTTTGTGTAGTATACAGAGTGTGTCCTTTGTGGCAGCTGTTTGCATATGTGTCTGTATCATATTACTGTCGTGCTGTAACTGTGCCTCTGCTCCTCACAGCACCCTGTGGGGAACCTTTGTACAGGAAAAGCAGAGCTGTCTGCTGGGCATCTTAGTAAGTCTGCTCTGTGGTGACTCAGGTACTTTTAAGTGAAAAAAATTTAGTTTGTGAATACTGATAACTATCATCTTGTGCTTTTTGTTTTGTTTTGGTGCTGTGTGTCTTCGTCACCACATATGGTCTGCTATGTAAGGGCCCCAGTGAGGTCTGATTGCTCAGTTTTACAAAGAAAATTTATAGAACAACTCTGCTGTGGGTTTCTAACCCTGCTCTCTTTGTGGGAGAAGTTCCAGCGAACTGTCCATTCTGCTCATCTTTGTAGTTTGGATGAGCAGCGGGAATGATATTCCGTGAGGGCACCACAAGGAGCAGGGTGTTCACGGCGCAGAACCGTTCTATAATTCAGCGCAGCAAACTGAGCAATCAGGCTTTCACCGAGAGACGACGACGCACTAAAACAAGCACAGATCGATGACCGTCGGCTGTTCGCAAACGAAACCCGCATGCATGCTGGGTCTCTGAAGTGAACACTATGATATGACCAATTTGCTTCTGACACTACTGTGCAGGACTACGGCTGAAGGTGACTGTGGCTGAGCCACGACCCGCTGCGACCACGGTGCATGTGCAAGCAACTAACTCACGACGACACAACTGCGGTGACGACATGGGCAATACACCTGGCTACGTACGGGTATGCGGTCGGGCCCCGTGTCTTCTTTATCGACACCAGCCGCGACACAAACAAAACTGGCCTTGACCATAGCTTTATTGTAACCAGTCAGCTGGTATCACTGGCTGAACTGGCTGTAAGCTATCAAATCGCTCGCGAGCTTCACTATGCTGATCGGTGAAGGATACGAAAGAATATTCGTTAACCAATGAACCTCGAGATGATGAGGACCTCGGAAGGAACTCGACCGGCGACGCCATCGACAGTATCTTTGCTGCGATTGACGTGCCCGTGGCCGCTGCCGTGGCCTGGTTTCACCCGATGGGCTCGTGGAGGGTTGCGGTGATCTGGTCGGCCTGGCTGGCGTGATAAGCAATCGACGTTTGGGCTCGGCGCTGATTGAAATGCGTGCTGGGCGTCGGGGACTCGATAACAGGCGCCGCCATCACCAGTTTTCGTCGAAATGTTGGGCTGTCTTCGTTGGTGCAAAGGCCGGCCCCGTTGACGCACGCTGACATGGCGGTCGCTTTCTTCCTGGAGCTCGGGACATCGTGTTGTGGGTGGTTGGCGGGCGACAGACAGCGGAAGACGGCGGTGGCTCTATTGAGACGGGAGGCTGGGCGCTGACCACAAATGAAAATGATGGTGAAGCTGAAAGGTTAACACAATAGCTGGAAATGAGCCAGACTCACTCAGGCGGAGATGGATGGACTGCCACAATGGCGTGCAGACGCGGCCGTCGCCCGCAGATGATTGTTTCTGAACGTGACATGTGGCTGGAAAGACAGGTTCGCGTTGTTCATTTCCCGAAAACCCGACGGAGGAAAGTGATGAGACGAATGATGACGAGGGAGCGGTAACCGTGACGCACCGGTTTGCGGTGACGCTGATATTTCGTTCTTTCGGCGTTGCTTCGAAATATGATGAAGCGGGCTTCGTGATGGTGTTATGAGCGGTGACAGGCCGCGAAGGCCCGCCAGCTCGATCCCAGCGGCGAGTTGAGCTGACGATTTTTATTCACTGCTGGTCGGCGTTTTCGCCAGGACGAGCGGTTTTCAGTGTTTCGATCCTGCTGGGTGTGATGACTTCGATAACGGTCAGTGGGATTTCGGACCGACGCTGAGCGTCGGCAGCAAAGTCGCATATTCCTCCGAGAATCGTCGAGTTCAAGAACCGAAGGTGAACTGCGGACTCGCCATGGTCAAGCAAACTTTCAGATATCTGTTGATGCTCAGGAACTTTATTTTGTAGCGGCACATGTTAGCTGTGTCATTGTCTGACAATGCTGCTGACGCGACAAAAAACTGACAGAATCGATGCGAGACTAACAGAATATGATTTCAAAGAAGACGAAAATACGGTGTTCTACAATAACCTGAAAGAGTATTCAACTCTAAAACTCTGTTAGCAGGCGTTTTATGTTGATTATCGGAAAATAACGTCGTGGGCGTCTTTATCTTATTTTTTTAAAACTGTCGTGCGAGCGATCAAAAATCAGTATCGATCGGCTCTGATCTATCGCAGAGATGAGTATGATGGTACTGGCTAACTTTATGACCCGTGAATATCACGCCAGCAATATGGTGTGTGGTTTCTGACAAACTGTGAAAAATCATGACCTGGCCACAGCCAAGAGATGACGAAACAACAGTGTGCGGCGTGGACGGTTGGCCAACATGGGCAACAGGAACAGCTGCTGATGACACAAAATACATCGTGAGCGCCGTAACTCGTTAAAAAGCTCAATTTCCATCATGGTTCGCCGCAATAGTCGCTACCACAATCTCTGAAACTAATAATCGGCTCCGCAACCACTCGCACCACATCACGCACCGCTCACGGTCAGGCTCAACAGTATGGAACATTGGTATTCCGTGTTCCTGGTGTGATAACAGTGCTGAAGTGCTTGCCAACAGAGATGAGCCAGCTAAGACAGATTACCTGACAGTCCATCAAAAACATGATAATGAGGGCACGGCCCCACGGTGTGTTGTTGCATCTCACAGGCTGATTACGCTGTCTTTGAGGAATGATCTGATTGCCCTCGCTGTGTTACGGCAAATGCTGGGCTTCACTGTATATTGTCGGTTAACCGGCGGCAATTCCTGTTTGTGAGTTGTTAGTAGCGAGAATCGACTCATTTGGGACACGCACCGAGCAAAAGGGTCGAAGTGGCTCACTGCTGGACCCATCACGTCGGCATAAAACGGCTGGGACACTAAGTGGAAAAATAACTTTCAGGCTCCCGCAGTCGGCGGAAGGGCCAAGCGATCGCACGGTCGCGGATTACCGGATCGTGGATCTGATGTTTCTGTGTTTGACGGAAGGGTGTTCTCTGGCGGAAAGAGTGGTTTGTTGAAAATGCAGGCTGACGGCAGGGTTCGAGCTGAAGATGACTGTTCCACATCTGATGACCGCTGGGTCGCCTGCCAATCATCGTGTGGTTCACGGTAACGCAATGTGCACCCTGCTGTTTATGACGTTTACCTCCATGTATTTATGTACAAACTATTCTCGAACTCTTACATCGCTGACCAGGGCGGCAACCGCACAGTTGTCATGTGTTTGTGGTGGACCATGAAACGACGTTTGGCCTGTGCTGTTCCGCATGAAGGTATTGAAACGACATAGCTCTTTTCTTCTTTGCTGTCTTCGCAGCGTATCGCTTGTCATCATGTTTCGGTCTTCTTTCTGAAGCATTGGTCAGTGGCACTGATATCGATAGCCGATCTTTGCGTTCAACTGTCTTCGGTTTTGCTGCGGTCTTCTGGTAACAGGCTATTTCTGTTATGTCGTCACAATAAGTTAAGTCGTGGTGTTATGGATTATGTGAGCCAGTGGTGAAGGAAAATAATGGTGAAGGGCTCTTTCTGGTACTGTTCATTCGACTATGGACAATAGGTTGAACTGCAACAAGTCTGACGGATGATTACAAATCAAACTATGTTGACAACTGGTGATTTAATCATTTCAACCTGGCTGAAATCGAATTTTCTTATTGATTAAATATTTGAATCGTTGATGTTTCGTGGTTGAAAACGAGTCTGAAACGGGCATTGATTCGTGATAAAATGATGATACTAATTAAGCAATTCG
The DNA here is from genome assembly GCA_033238685.1 of Lates japonicus. NCBI lineage: Eukaryota > Metazoa > Chordata > Actinopteri > Centropomidae > Lates > Lates japonicus. Next base: position 64,015 of record BRZM01002001.1, read on the forward strand.
GCCTGTGCCAACAATTTTGTATGTGATCGCGGACGGTCATTCCGGTGTGGGGATCCCATAACTGCTGAAGTGTTTGTGGCTGACGGATGGGCGGTTGCTGGGTGAACGGCGCAAGGCGGCTGACAGGAATGCCGACTCACTGTTGCTGGCGACGGGTGGCATCATCAACATCTGGTAACACCTGTCTGGTGTTAACGTCTGGTGAATTCGATGAGTGCGCAACCAACGTGTCTGTGCTGATACGTGCGTGGCTAAACAGCAAGCGCTGGCTTTCACGGTTGAAGGTAAACAGTGCTGTTCACCGCAGATCGAATCAGATCGATCCGGGTCGGTTGAACCGGGCGTGCGCCGGGCGGTTCTAACGAGCGCGCAGAGAACTCGACCCTGCTCACCTGACCGCCGAGCCAGCCTCGGCCTGGCTCGGGCGCGTGTGCAGGCTGGGCAGACACGCTGTAGCGGTGGCTCGGCCATCGAAAAAGTGAGGCTACATGATGGGACTTTCACGCGGGCCCAGCTCTGGTGTTCCAGCGTCAGATGGGCTGGGCGCTGTCGGCTGCTGGGACGGCGGCAAATCGGCGCCCGCAAATGGGCGCGTTCAAGCGGTGCTGGTGCGGCGGAGGAAAGTGAACTCTGGTCGGCCCAGCCACTTCCAAAATGTCAGGGGGTTTGATGGCTGGTGATCGCGTTCCGCAACCTGTCTCTTGCCTCGAGCCTGTCTGTGTGCTGACGGCTGGCGGCTGGCGCCGAGGCAGACGGGGGTGAAATCAGGCAGCATGTTTGATGGCGTGTGCGACAGGCCTGCCAAAATAAACGCCTTTGCATTGGCGGTAGATTTGCGTATAATGTGATGGGGAGACATCTTATATGTAAGATCTACATATACCACTTGTGTTGATGTTACTGCGTGTGCAAAACTAATATCTACTGCTACTGACACAGTACTGGGACTAAAATATAAAACTAATGCACTTATTTCCACACGCGCTATGTTTAAAGGATGTCTTCGTCGTTGTAAATCATTTTCAGTTGCCAGACACAGGGGAAGTCTATGAGGAAGAGACTCACCAGGCATAACCAATCTTCGTCATGGGATTCTTCGCCTTCTCCTGGGATGTGGCTCCGGACCGTCGTCCTCCTCTCCTCCTCCGCAGCCTCCTGCCGTCTGTGTGGGTGCTGCTCTCTGCGGCTCTGTCCTGGAGCCGCACAGGGAGGCAGCAGAAGAGACATGTAGAGGCTGACACCGAGCAGCGTGCAGCCGCAAACACTGACACACTGCCGGGGCATGGCTGTTTGTGTTAGAGCCACCGGCCAGGGACAAGACCAACACCTGGCGGAGAGAGTTTTTATCCCCAGTGATATGACCTGTATCCTCAGCGGCCAGGTTAATGTGAGGGCTCAATCTACTAACGTCGCGTAAAAACAGGGAAATGTCACCTGTGCTGTTCAACATTACCGCGAAGTAACATTAAATGACGTGATATACACAAATGACTCGGTCACATTTCTGTCAATGGTAATTCTAATGTTAATCTATTAAACTCTGAAGTGTAACCTGTTACTAAATAGGTAAAGTTAAAGCATTTGTGTTTTTACCTTTAGCACTGTCCTCACGTACGACGCCGCCATGTTTGTTGAATAAGCGTCGGACATGCGCAGTGGCATTTTCATCAAAGCGGAGACTGCGGCCACCTAAAGGGAAATATCAACGGCGCTTCAGTGACAGGCTGCTGAATGATTAAAACTGTAAATTACACAATGCCAAGTAGATCTGTGTTTATGCTCAAAAGCATTTTATTTATTTAACCAACATTTCACATTCATAATTTTACAAAAGACATAACTTGAAACCATGGCGACTAGCTGCAGTGTATGCCCAATATACAGTTACAATAAAGCAAAGCAATTACACAATTCAAGGCAGTTCTTCTTAAACAAACAGAAGCTTTCAACAACTGAATAAAGAGAGCAGCATATTTACAAAAGTCAGTTTGATAAAGAAAACACCTTTTAACAGCAGAGATGATAAACTCAAAAATAAGTCTAATAGCATCTCCAATGTTACTTTAGCCATGCACGGTTATGAGCATTCATATTTAATAATTCTGGAACATCAGCTTTGTTGTTGAAGTTTAACATCAAGTCATGGAAGCTGTGGAGCTGAGAAACAAAACAGAGTTTTAATCTTCCAGGATGTAGTTGGGGTTGACGACTGAACAACTTCTTCCTCTGAGCTCTCAGACTTGAGCCCCTTCAGTCCCGCCTGAGACAGCTCGGGAGACAAGGATGTGATCCTGTGGAAACAGATGTATTACTAATACAGTGTCCATACCCGGCTTTAATGAATCATCTTGCTCACTGGTTTAAAAAACAGAGATGTTTTTTATAGAGAGTGGATCATATGGTGCAATTGCTCGTGGATGACCTTCTATCAGCCCTTCTATTGATTTCCTCCTCGAGCCGATCTCTGACTCGATCTCCTTCAGATACCAGTTCACCACTGCACTTTCTTCAGCCTCCCTCTCCTCAGCTGCAGATATCAGTGAAATGTGAGGTTTTAAAACTGTGCAGCCACAAACAAGATAAGAAGCAGACAGGTAGAAGGAGAACACCTTCATCTCCTGTTTCCTGGGCGAGATGGTGGACAAGCAGGTTGGAGAGGCGCCTGTACTCAGTGAAAGACAGCGGAGACGGCTTGGGCTGCCAGGCTCAGCGTGGGCTGCTCATTCATTGTGTGGCCATTAATTCCATTAACGTGCCCATTATCACCATCCACATGGCCGCTGACACCATTCATAACCATTGGGGACGTTTGTTTCCTGAAAGACAAGTTTTATTAGATGGTTTGTAAGGCATTACAGATATCTATGTGCATACTTTTTTCCAGGAGAGTGTGTGTTCATTAAAGACAGCACCTTCTCCTGCTGCTCCTCCTCCTCCACTTCACCCTCCTGCTCCAGGTTGATGTCAGGCGCCCACCTGATGATGGATTTGTTCAGAAGACTTGAAGGCTTCTTCACATGTTTGGCTGCACCTGTGTCATAAAGAGAGAAGACACGATCAGCATTCTGCATCATTACTTTTTCTTTTTTGAGGAATGACTTGTGGTTGTTAGGATTACATTATTTCATAAATATCTGGTTCATTGTAAGGATACTGTGACAAGTTATTGCTCATTTGCAGATTGGTGTCACTCTGTGCCAATTTATAGCTCTCTTTGTTTATAAATGTATACTTGCAGTGCTTAATGCAACTTATGTCACTCTGTGCATCATGTTCTCCTTTAAGTGTACTTTTTATTGTCTAACAATCTGTGCCATAGTGCCTGTACCTTCTGTATTTGCTGAATGGAAACTTTTTGTATTCACCTCATCACAGCAGTGCATACGGCCATGCCCTCTGACAGGCGGATCATGCTTCCAGCTGTCGCACGTTATCCTCCAGGCAGATTTTGACACGCCGCCGGAGCTATCGCTATTGACGGAGACGCTTGTACTGTTCGCCACGATGAACTCCTCTGATTCAGTTGAGATCTACGGATAAACAGGGTAAATGATTATTGAAACACAAAAAAGCAAGAACATAAGTAAAGCCTGATTTAAAAATGCAAGTGCAGTAACTTGAGAACACACACACACACACACACACACCTTAGGGTTTGAAATCACCTGGCAAAAGAGCAGGTATCTATGATCCATCCAGAGAGTACAGTCTGTTCACTGACTCTACACTGGAATGGTGGTCCACGCGCCTGGCGATGGCGAATCTGGTCACCTAGGACACACACACAGATAAACACACTGTATTAGACCAAAGATTGGGTTGTTACAGCATCACAAAACAGGATGCAAGAAATAACGATAAAGCTAATAATGTAGCAGAATTATAAATTGCACGGATCACTTAATTGCATCGTTGTTGGTAGTCGCCCACCAGGATGAAGAAGAGGTCAAGGCTCATGATGGTGTCAGGTTGACGTTTGTTTAGACTTGCTGCGTCGAAAGGCCTGTTGACAGGCTGGCAGCAGCCAGGATGGATGTGCGAGCGCTCAGGGCGGCCTGGAGGAGACAAAGTCAGGTTGTTTTTACTGCAGAGATGGCTGAAAGGCCCTGCACAGAAAGGTTTGGCTTATAAATAGCATATGAAACTTAAAAAGTGCTGTTTCAGTATATGGTATGTACGCCAGTTGAGCTGTGGTCATCTGATGCTGGCTGAGGCTGTCGTGACTCTGTTACCTTGACTCCAGCCTCAGGATGCTGATGGTCTGGTTGCCCATAGCTTCCATACCACCTGGTCCTTGAGGTCCATCTTATCAAACTCATCAATGCAATATACAATTCTAAAAAAACAAACATATATTAATACCAGTGAACACACTTAATAATGTCAATTCACTGCTCATGACCCGTGATACCACGCTGTCGGGCCGCATCAGAGCTCCAGCCTCTATGACAAACCTCGTGGGACCTCGCCTCGGACCCACGCGGCTGTCAGGACCTGGCGGCACTGCTGGCTTTGCCGCTGGTGTACACTGCCTGGGACTGAACCTCCACGTGCCCGTAATCACACACATTTACATGTTACTATTATAACTAACAAGCTGTACACAAGAGTACAATAATGTGAACAGAGTAATCAGTAAGGGCACTTGAGGAACTGCTCTTTGTGTACTGGGTCTCCAACGATGCAAACGTTGATGTCTCCTCCAGAGACGCTCCTCCATGGTCAAGCCTTGGGAACGCCCAACAGCATCAGCAGGATGCCGCTACACTGTCATTTCCTGTAACAGTCCCGATCAATGTCAACATTTAGATCAGCATCCATGTTTTTTACACCTCTTTGGGTAATGTGCCTTTGGAGGTTCAACACAGTTCAAGCACTGGACCGTGATGGTGGGAAGAGGCTGGTGCACAGGTTGTGTGTACAGGCTCTGTCCTGTCATCTCAAATGACTTTCTCCCATTCCTTTCCTCTCTGTCATCTGACTCTTTGGATGCTCTCTGCAGTCTGCCCTCCTCCCGCAGCTCCTTTTCCACCAAACTACAGGAAGAAAAACATGTATTTGTACTGAACACCGCAAGGCTTGGAGCCATTTTGCCTCTGTTTACTAACTGAACAGGTGGAACAAATGATGGCCAAATGACTGCCTTGTACAAATGAGTGCTGTGTACACATCTCTCACTGTAATAGTCGGGCCACGCTGCAGGCCAGGAAGGCCAGTTCGTATGACAGCTCTCTGACCCCGAGAGCTTTCAGCCTCAACCCTCATTCTCAAAGCCCTGGGGTCCTCCCAGCCATCGGTGCTGGTCTCTCGCCTCACCGGAGGAACATAAAACGATCACACCTTGTTCAGATAGTTTTAAAATAACTACTTGAGCTCAAACCGCACTCAGGAGTGCTGAGCTGAGAGACGTCCGGCACAACGATGAGGGTCCCGGTGAAGTCGCAGCGGTCTCCGGCCTGAGCCGTCTCCACAGCCTCGGCCCTCAAGACGATCTCCAGGGAGCGTGGGATCGAACCACGGGGCAGCTCGGCCTGCGTCTCCTGGATACGCACCTGAACACAGCGAACACAAGAGTTAAACTCATCCACACACGTCAGAATCTATGCTCTCAAATGTACAACTTCTTCCTATTTATGCACAGACACACACACACACACACACACACACACACAAATCCTGTCTCATAGATACCTTCTGGAAGTCGATGAACTTGGATTTGTGTGTGTCCAGGTGGAAGCGGGAGCTGTTGTTGCAGACCGGGTCTCTGCAGATGGTTGGTGGGGAGTATTTGAACTGCTGAGGGACGTCTTTGATCACTGCCTGACAGTCCATGCACAGGAAGGTGCCGCTCACCTGAAACCACAAAGAAGTCATAATAAAGCACATGCTGCAACACACAAGCTCAAGGTCAGTGTATTTAAACACTCCAGCATCAACTCTCTTTTTAGGCATTTGCATGCTCGTTGCTACTTCACGCCATTAATTACTTCTGTGCACCTGCAGAGTATCTTACCAGCTCAGGGTGTACTGGGTGTGTCCTCACCACCTGACCACTGATCCTCACCAGGGTGCCAATACGCATGGACGACAGCTCTCGGATTCTAGATTACACACAAGAAAATGGTCATATGACATATTTAACAGATTTGTTATAGGGCAACTGCAGTAAGAAACAAATAGATAAATTATGTAATTTCTGATGGGGCTTCTACAGTATGTGAATTCTAGGCAAACTAAGATTAAATGAAAGCACAGTGAGCTATGAATCAACACAAAAACCAGGAGCTGATTTAAGCTTGTTATGTGCCTCACTTGTGTCTGGTGGGAAGATCCTCAATGGCAACGTAGAACTCTTTGTTCAGAGGAACATTCCCATGATCCCGAGCGAAGTTGCGCACTGCCCGACAGAGGAAGGGATACACTCTGAAAACACAGAAACCCTCATGTTAACCCACAGGTGAACTCTCTATGGCTGTTAATGTTGTTACATGTTGGTTTTTCTGTGGTGGTGCATTCATACATTAGAACAACAGTGACGGTCTTTCTTTTGACAGTGCTGTGCTTGGGGATCAAACTGAGGCTCCGGGGCAACATAAGGGTTCATGATTTGGGGAACTCACCTGTAGTCGACTCCTCCTGGATGGTGGTAGGCCAGCTCCTGGTTGAAGCCCTCCCAGGTTCAGGAAGCTCAGCCAGCAGGGTAAGTTCCTCTCGGGCCTGATCAGTTCCTCGGCCTCACGGACATACTTCACCTCCCCATCCCCGGTCTGAAACCTGCACAGAGGCACACACAGATGAGAAATATTGAAATATAATGCATCACAATTAATAGCCGATAAACACAACGTTGGATCCTCGCGGTTACTGATAAAGAGTCATAAAAAGAGGAGGTATCATGCGATCGACTCGTGTACAGTCTCGGCCGGCAACAATAAAATGAAGCCTGCTGCTGACAGACTTACTCCTCCAAGAAAGCCTGAAATAACTTCTGGCATTTTTCAGCCAACTCGTCCTTCACCATCTCCCCGGCATTCTCCGCGGTTGCTGTAGCAACGTCCATGCTGAAATCCTATCAAACTGCGATAAAACACTTATTTCGGCTGAATAACAGATCCGTACTGCTCCTCGCCGAACACACACAGACCGCACGCTCAAGTCCTCACAACAGGGCAACGCTTTCGCGCGAAAAGAGATACCACGTGACGTTTGGCGCGCCGCTGTCGACCAATCGGTGACGGGATGCAAAGGTTTTCGGGCTTTGTAGCCAATCAAACGGTGGAGCTGTGGACTGACGCAACGCCCCTCTCCGTTTTCCCGCGGCACGCTTCCTGCTTCAAACTTCAATAAAGTTTAGGAAGAGAAAAAAAGTGAAGACAAGTTCACTACATCTGTCTTATCAAGTCCATCTCTTCACAGGTTCAACCAACTGATACTAAAACAGTCTTAAGAGAGTTTAATAGATGTTTCTGTTAGGGAGTTAGTCTATGACTAATATTAACACTGTTAGTGTACAGTATATTTAATGTAATGTTGTAGTTCCTCACTGTGACCACTGGAGGGCACTGAACACTCATTCATTGGGACACAATTGATTTGTCAGTTCAACCTGAACTGAAGTTATATTTACTCAAGTCAGTTAAGATGGTACGATTTAGACACCCAGGTGCTACAGGGAAAACATTATTCATTCATTGCAGAGTCTTTTGGCAGAGTTGATGGGTGGGAAGCCAGTGAGGGGTTATGTTCGTGTTGCAGTTAGCCAGCAGATAAATATCCACAGATAACTTCTCAAATGGCTCCTAACAGCCTCATCCACTTCTCTGCTATCATATGCTCAGTATGCTGTAAATACGCTGGGACCTTTTGAGACAGTGTAAATGTTTTTATATAAGTGGTTGGAATACATTGACTATGGACAGCACAGAAGTGGACTGTGCTGCAGGAGAGATCTAAGACATTTATGCTGTGTTTTCTGTTCGGGTTTGGTTGAGATTACCCTGAAACCAGTGCAGTCCACTATCCAACTGATCACAGAAGCTGTTCTATAATGAAACCACCAATTTACAGCCACCTTTTGACGGGTGGAGTATCACTCAAAGTCTTAACAGAAACTATAGTCTTATAAGGAATGTGTTCTGGGTCCAAAGAAATTATCAGTCCCAAGTGTTAGAACATCGATCTCTCATCTCATCACACAGTTGGATTGAATTGGAGGTTTTCTGAAAGAAAAGAACCACTGAACATGTAGTGTAGTGACTTTGAATCACCACTGGGGAAGGCTGTAATGAGGGCAAAGAAACAGCAATGGACCACAGTAATATACTTGTGGTTATAATGACTGTAGCCACCAGGGCCACACAATATTCACTTCTGTGTCAAATCAATTAGACAATGGGTTGATCAGTTAGTAAGTGACATATTAATAGAAACATGATAAAGAAACTATAATGTAGTTATCTGTGCAGGATCCATAACTGGTGTATCAATACTGATATAGACAATATAACATAATAGTTGTGATCTAGTTTGAAACTGTCTTCATATTTGAACTGATTGTGAAGTATAAAGTCTTTTTAGCATATACATTTATTATACTTCACATTTATAGTAAAGTATAGTTATTTATGGGTTGGAGTTTTTTGTCTGCTGTTAAGAAGGCACCTTGAAGCTTGAAGAAGCCACATGAGTTTACACATTTACAAAAAAATTGTTACTGAAGTGGGTAAAAGAAATCTTGTTAAGGAGTAGCCATATTGCAGCCTACTAGTTCTGAGACCAGTGCCTTGCTCAGGGGCAATGGTAGGAGGATCTCTAAAATGTTTGTCTATTAGAGAAATCTGGAGCACCCAAAGGACAGCCATGCAGAATACTAAAGGGGACTCCAAACTTCACACAGAAACGTCCCAGGACCATCTGCTGGGCTAAACACTGATTTCTGTTCTATTATTCCATTAATATCTATTTCTGTTCCCACATCATTCTCACGTCTCCACCTGCCGAGGTCAATACAAACACTCCTGGCAGGCTATTGGTTTCACCTGTCACATTGTATTAATCCACCAGGAGCAAAGCAGGAAGTTATTGCAGGCCATTTGGATGCAGCCCAGTCTTTCTTTCTCTTTTTATTTCTCCTTTTGTCTTGACCTCTGGTTTTCCCACAATTGTTCAGCTGCAGGAAGCTCAGCCTGTCTGAGTACGAGGAGGGAACCTGACCATCTGTAGGCACACACACACGCATACACACATACATATGCAACACAATAGCATCAAGTGCTGTAAAAGGTTGGTGAGGAGGGCTTTTATTTAATATTTGCCCTCATAATGTAATGACATAGTGGTATAAGCGGCATAAAAGTACCTGATGCATATTTACAGTAAGTGTGGTTACTTTCCACTACTGGTATGGCCATTACTGCTGCTGCTACTACTAGTCATAACACATACATCCAGACACATACAGCAGGTATAGGTACAGATAAAACACAGTCTGTAGTAACACTTTCTCATGTATTGTGGTGTAGCAGACAGCAGAGAGATGAAAACTCAGATGGTGTCAGATTTGGTGGTAACAGGTGAAAAACGATACGATGGGAGCAACAGTTGTAAAAGCAGCAGGATATGAATGAGAAGAGGAGAGATGGTTTAAAAAGAGTCGTTTCCTGGTTCATTTGTATTCAGACGGTGACACATTTTCATTGTTTATGTGGTTTACTTCAGAACACTGAACCTGAAGTGAAACTGTGACTGAGGTTAAAGTGCTAGCATTCAAGCTCATGGACGTTCATATCTGTAATGGGTGAACAGAAGGACTTACAGCCCTTTTCATACACAGATCAGCAGTTTTAGGTGTTAACCTTATATGTCACCGAAAAATACCCACACTGTCTGATAATGTGGGTGTAAACACTCCAGATAAAAGTTAGCGACTAAATAAATACAACAGCAAAACTGTAAATAAATAATTAATTCAAATGCTGGAGTAAGAAGAAGAAAAGGAACATGTCACTGTGCTAATACCCGTAATTTGTTGGTCTACTGCACAAACATGCTAACAGGGAATTTCAACTCACTAACTTTCCCCCAAAAACGTCTCACTTAATAAGACATACATGCATAAAGCCTGTAAAGCCAGATGTCTGTATGGGTTTAACTATTGTAATGTGTGGTTAACTCCATTCTGAATGCAGGGCTGATATAGAATCCATACCAATTAGCTACCAGCTCTGTGAAGCTGTATACTGCTTTGAGCTAAAGAACAGCATGCTAACATGCTAACAGTGAACATGCTAAGATTATATTTTAGCAGGTGCACAGCATCTTAGTGATACCTGCGTGCAGCTGGGCAGCTATCTCTCAGGAGGTAGAGCAGGTCACCCACTGATCGGAGGGTCAGTGGTTTGGTTCCTGGTTCCACTGAAATACCCTTGGGCACAATACTGGACCCCAAATTTATAGCATTGGTGTGTCTATGTATGTTAGAGTGCTGTATATACAGACCAAGTACTGAGTGAACGGGTGAAAGTGGCCTATAGTGTAAAGCACTTTGAGGGTCAAAATGACCAGAAAAACGCAATATAAATGTGTAATTTAACATTGGCTAATTAGTATGTGACACTTTAAATGTTGTTAGTTTTGCACGTATAAACCAAAAGTTTGAACAAATCAAAATTTGGACCTGATGATGGTGCTACACAGGAGCAAAGGGATCACATCATTACAATTCTGTAGATGAACATGATTTCACGTAAAACTACAAAAGTATTCATGGTGGCACGGAATCTCCAGGATTGATCCTCTGGGGACCTTTAACATCTGTACTGATGTTTGTGCAAAATGATGGACTGACCCATCAACAGATAAATGAAACAGAAAAATACATTTGGTCTTGTCTTTCTAGGAATTTATATTATCAGTCTTAAGTGTTTTATATTCATATGAACAAGACAAAAGGTGTATGGTTTGCTAAAACATATTTTATTGAGACGAAAAAAGGAAAATCTGTAATTGGGTCATGATGATGTATTATCATCTATCCTTTGTAAAAGCTAACAACATCCTGATTTTTAATACTGTGCCAATCTACTGTATGTTTACACAACACTATAGTACCTGTTTACTGATGAAGCTGGATAAAAGCTTTGAGTGACCTTCCGTGCCTCCTTAATGTTGTGAAACCGATTGACTTCATTGCAGCTCTCTGTATTGGTGAGTGCAGAGCTGCTCGGGTGTTTGATTGTTTTAGCTGCTTGTTTTTCCTAAAATGAGCTGCAGGAAGTCTTTCCTGTTTTGAATACACTATGAATAGAAGAGAATTGTGTGTCTGTGTGCGTGTCTGTGTGCGTGTGTATGCGTAAATGTGTGAACGTGTGAAGGACAGATTGACAGAAACAAACATATGAACAGGTAACAGGTAAGTTTTTGTTCTACATATTTCTCTACAACAGTTCTATCCATAAAGCCACATAAGCACATGATAGAATAAAGTTACTTTGATTCACAGAGTTAGTCACACGGTAACAGAGTCAACTCTTCATTGTAGCAGTGAGTTACTGTATTCTTCCTTTTTGTCTCTCTCACAATGCTCCTCTTCATCCTTCTCCTCTCTGCTCCAGGAAACGGGACACAGTAAACTTCCAGCTTCTGTTTCTCACACTTCCAAGTGGAAGTAGATATGTGGGAAGCACTTTGTATGTGTGTGTGTGTGTGTGTGTGTGTGTGTGCGCATTAAAGCACTGGAAAAATGGACCTCCGGACCCCCTTGTCATGCCCCCTTCTCTCTCACGTAGAAGAAGCTGAGTGTTTATATCATCAACATAAATCTAACCTGCACCCTCAAAACATTGACACACACACAGTAACGTGTGTGAGTCAGATAAACCTGGGTATCTCACACGTCACGTTTTGAAAAGCACAGTTTGATTTTTCAGACGAACTTCACCCTGTCCATGCTCCAGATCAGTGCATTCAGATGGCAGACGGCTGAGTGATAATGAATCAATACAAAGGGTGTCAAACTGATGATAATAAAGGCCAGAAACACACATCCCACTACCAAATGATTTCAACACTTTTCCCTCGAGATCTGCGTCTGTGAGTCACCAACTCTGCCCCCAGACACATCAAAGATGAATTAAAACAGTGGTATTTCCAAAAGCTGTCATTATTTCAGGACTTGGACAATGTTGGCAGCTGTTGGCCGGCAATTAAAGCACAAATGAGGCCAAACCCATTTAATTCAGGCTTGTTGTTCTTCCGATTCAACCTTTCCTGTCTCTTTTCAGTGTGTTTTCTGTGATAAAGCTGAAATGCCACTCATTAGCTTGGTTGATTAAAGACTAAATTATTAGTGGAATTTGATATCTATTTCAGAATGAGACTTGATGAGGGTGGGAGTGTGGTTGTGGTTGAGTGATGAACATGCAAGCCAGGAAGTTCGATAGTTTCCCTTAGGAAGCAAGAAAAATAGTTCATAATAAAAGCCACTTTCACAAATAAGAGTTGTGTTTACCATTTTATTACAAACATGTACGAAATAACACAAGCACAGCAGCAATGACAACATTTTAAAATCACTGTTTATGAGAGAAAACCCCACACTGAGGGAGAAGTCATGGGCCAGCAGACTGCTCCTTGCTTTCTCAGATACTTTGTGTAAACTTCCTCACAAAGACAAACACAAACACACACACACACACACACACACTATATACAATATATACAGTATATACAGTTCATGCACTCTACAGCACAAGTCAACACTAGCTGGAATGTAAACTGGAGGACTCGGACTCTGTGGTCGTGGAGGCCCCATTTCGTCTTCGTGGTAAAATCTTCAAACTGGAGGCCCGGCTCAGAGTGAGGGCTCTGCGGGCTGAGCTCTTGAACCCGGCCCCCAGGAAGGCGTACAGCAGCGGGTTCAGGCAGCAGTGTGCAAACGCCATGGGCTCAGCCACGGCCAGCCACACGCCTAGAACGGCCTCCAGGCTGCAGCTGCGGGGCAGGACCTCCAGGCGTAGCAGAGCGTCCACAGAGATGCCCGCTCCGTAGGGCAGCCAGCACACGAAGAAGCAGAGCACCAACGCAATGGTGGTCCTGACTGCTCGTCGCTTCTGCCTCTGGCCCCCAAGTGGGCCCCGGGTCAGCCTGGTGACGATGACGCAGTAACACACCAGCAGGACCAGGCCGGGGATCACCAGACCCACCAGGACCAGCTGGAGGTGGAAGACCGCAACCCAGAGAGGAGCATTGTTTTGTGGGTAGAAACGCTGGCAAAGGGTGGCCCCCTCTCCTCCTTCCTGAGTCCTGGCAAATATTAAGTCAGGCACTGCCAGCAGGGCAGCAGGCAGCCAGGCACCTGAGGGAGGAAGAGATAAAAAGACATGAGGGGCTGTGGGAGTACGCAGTAATGAGGAGAAGAGAGGAGACAGGATTTGGTGAGATAAGGTCTGTCAGTCTTTCAGCACTCACCTACATACACCAGTCTGTGTGCCAGCAGCTGTCTCAGACCACCGGTGTTGGTATCCGTGGCTCGGACTACTGCCAAGTATCGGTCCAGGCTGATGAACGCCAGGATGAGCACGCTGCCGTACAGGTTGACTGTGTAAATAACATGCACGCCAACACAGGTGGCCGCTCCGAAGCGCCAGTCAGCCAGGGCTGCGTCCACGGCCCAGAACGGCAGCGCCAGAACAAAGAGGAGATCAGCAGCTGAGAGATGGAGGCGATACCGGTCTGTGAGGCTGCATTTTGACCTGTAGATAAGCACAAGAGCACAAATCCAATTAACCCTCTCCCAACTTTTAAAGGTCACACATGTGAAGAAATTCACTGAAGTTGAAGATTATCAACCAGCAGCCCTCCACCCGTCCTCTCACCTGCGTTGGCAGCCCAGCACGATGACGACCAGGCCGTTTCCAGTGATGCCCAGGGTGAAGATGAGCGCATACACCACTGGCAAGAAGATCTGCTGAAGCTCAGTGGTCATCACATGTTCCACCTCGCATGGCTCCTCCAGATCCACCCCCAGCTCACCAGAACCAGAGCCTGAACCTGTGTCGTTTAAGTCGTAGTCGAAGACAATATGCTGGAGACAAAAAGAAGGATGATGGATGATGGATTAAGGGCACGGGGTGAAGGAAAAGGCAAGAAAACTGCATGCCAAAAACAGCCACCATGCTCAACTAGACTAACCTTACCTCATAGTACGACATGACGGAGACAGTCCCCCTCGTTTCTCAGCTGAGTGAAGTTGAGGTTTCTGTCCAGAGGGGTTATATAGCTGTGTTCATGCTCCTCCCCTAAACACTCCAGCACATCTGCGTTCCTGCTGAAACGTTTTTCCTGTTTTCGAGGTGTCAGGTGCTGATAGTGATTCTATCACAGGATACTCTGTTGTGTGTGTTTCTAGTGTGTGTGTGTGTGTGTGTGTTTGCGA
>BRZM01002001.1:78478-91073 GCA_033238685.1 Lates japonicus
TTTTTTTTTTTTATTATACAGTTTCAAATATGATCGCTTCATGCTAGTATGCCTAAGGACATGATGGCACAGTCTATAAACACACAGTTAAAGCAACATTATGTAACTTTTTCTGAGCAACACGGGCCTCTGCAGCCAATTAGGAACAGGAAGTACTGTCGCTGTAACAAACACATCAAACTCGGTTTATAAATCTTGATATTTTAAAAGTTTCCTTGCTGGATATTAGAGATGAAAGCTGGTTTTTACGCACCTCTATCAATCTTTTTTTTTTTTTTTTTACTGTTTTACAGTGGCATTACTCTTGAACTTGCTGGACCTGATTCAGGCAGTTTAAGCTGCTGACTGTCACTCAGTTATGCACTTCTCATGGGAGATTTGTACCCAATCAACCCAAGTTACATAGTGCAAGAATGGGCATTTGGGGCGTGGAGTGGGAATGACAGAGACACCATTCTCCCTATTACAACTCAGTGTAACGTCAAAATGATTTTGAAGCTGTCATTTTCAGGTAAACTAGTTGCATAATGTTGCTCTAATTCGAATGTTATTTTGGAGGTTAATAATGTACAAATCCATTTACCTAAACCTCAAACCTGCTTTAATCCAGTGAACTTTCAGTTAACTCTTGATCTAGACTCTTGTCTTTTAAGGTTCATTACCACCAAACTCCAAGAAAATAAAATTATTTCTTATTCACCTGTAGTTATATCCGGCCAATCAGATCTGCTGCCACTCCAATAGATTGGAGGTGAATTAAGTTTTATTTGTGGAGCTCACAGAACTGAAAAAAAAAAAAAAATGCAATAACGAAAAAGCAACAACAGGATCTTTCCAATATCTGATTAACCACAGAATGCGCTGTCACCAGTTTTCTGAGGGGGTATTGATATTTGTACAGTAGAAAGCAGCTCCAATGAAAACTATTTACAACATGCTCTTATTTTGGAAAGACAAGTTGCTATTAATTGTATTAACGTCTGTGATCACCACAAATTAAGTTTTTTCCATCTATCTGCATGGCTGGATATCACTAGCAATCACTGAGCAAATGTGGTTTTTGGATATTTGAAGGAACTGACCTTTCAATATTAAATGATCTCATATTTGAAAATGTGTGGTTGGCATATGCTGCCATTAAAAAACAGATCACACAGACGTCATATTTCAAATAACTGCCGCAATTACCTCAACATTACCCTACCAACCTTATCATGTTTAGATTTTACTGCACAATGTTCTGCTTTGAGTGATCATACTGGACATGTGATTATCTAACACACTATCTAATACAGATAATGAAGAAGAACAGGATTTGGGAGCAAGCAGGAGGTTATTATATCTTATTATTTCTTAAAAGTTTCATTAGGGATGTTAGATTGTATATTCACAAATTAATATTCACATATAAATACTTTACATGTTATTCCAAAAAAGAAAGCTTTTGTCACCTAAGTGCTTTTGTCAATTAAAACAATTGTTCAATAGTTTGAGTGCTCATGTAGTCATTCTACTCTTTATTCTTCAAACATCAGAGAATATACACTACTGGTCAAAGGTTTTAGAGCACCTCCATTTTTCCAGCTGTCACTTAATGTCAGAGTGTTTTCTGAAATAATAGCCTAGAACAAAAAATAATTTTAAGATTTTACAAAGGGGAGAACCTTAAATCTTCAATTTAATTTAACGTCTTGACTCGTACAGCAGCCGAATACACTCATTGCTTTGCTTTTTCCTTCTGGTCCAGTTAATCCCAAAACAGCTCCAGAGAGTTTAAGTCTGGAGACTGGTGCTGGTCCTCCATCACTTGAAGCCACTGTTTGGTTCTTCTCTTCTAATATTTTGGGTCATTATCTTGTTGTAGGAGGAACCCCTGACCAACCAGTCAGTCTGGGTGTGTAAGTAATCAACAAGGCTTCATTTGCTTCCTTTGCTGCTGGAAAGCTGTGAGTTAACCAATCTCTTAATCCCTTAAATGGCCCTTCTCTATGAAATGTACATACATACATACAGTTTTTGATGACCTTAACTTTTCTTTTCTTTTTCTTTTTTCTTTTTTGGGCAGTTTAGTACTTAATATACATGTACATGTACATAACATAAAACAAAAATTGGGGTATTCTAAAACTTTTGAGCAGCAGTGTATACTGTAGATACAATATCTGTATTAAAAAGTCAACAGACTCTACTGTTTACTACTTCTACTTTTTCCAATAAAGCTGGTTGGCATAACATTATAGTTTAGAGCTCATTTGGCATTGCCACGGGTGTGGAACATATTCATAGTTTTTTGTTTTTTTGTTGTTGTTTTTTTCATTTTTTACACAATAAATGTAACACTTCTTAAAAAGATTTCCTAAAGGTATTTTAGAGCTGAGAACATCTCAACAGTAAGTATGACATATAGTATTTATTCTTTCTTTTCTCTTAAACAAGCTCTTATGTATAAAGACTTCTGTCTCTTTATAGAATATAAAGGTCTGCATATCAGGTATAATCTTAAAAAAAAAAAAAACAACTAAAAGATACTAAAAGAAATCAAGGGAAATTAGTCCTTTTAAAAACAATTATTTATGTAGTCTCCAAGATGTTCTCAGTGCTGTAGCAGTTTTAGTTTGCACATTAATGAGGCTTCATCCTGTAAACATAAGCAGGGCTTCTTCCGTTTGTTTGTGCGTTAAGTCCATCATAACTTTTTAAATGTACATTGTGCCTGTTAATGTCACGTGCAGTTCATTGCTGCACTTTTATTATGTACACTAACAAATTCCTAGCAGCTACACATAAATCTACCTGGCCATCACTTTAGTTGTTAATTTGCCAGTGGGTTTTCACATGAGAAGGGTAAAAACTTGTATTTTTTCTATTCAACATTGTGGCTCCCCGGGCAAGGAAAAAAAAACAACAACAAACTATTAAAAACCCTGAAACCAAAACCTTGTGATTTACAGTATGTAGTTGTAATATAAATGCGCTCCCTCCCTGTGTTATCCTGTCCTTCCCAGCAGAGTGCGCTGTTGAGTTGTCAGGAGCTTAAGTCCAAAGTTGGAAACAAACTGGGGGAGAGGTCACTGAATCTATCAACATGAAATATTCCTCCTCGTTGCAGTTTCAGCTTTTACTTTCTCATCTCCAGCTTCCGTCTCACATCCTCTGATGTGTTCAGCAACAGATTCATGATACAGTTTGGGTTCAAAACTCAAACAAAAACATGGAATTCAGGTTTTCTTACTCTACACATGAAGTCTGGGACCTCTTCATTAAGACTCAGAGTCACAATGAAGCAGCTGGTGATCCAGCTGTACAAGTGGGGGGCTCTTGCACTTTCCATCTGTAGTGCTCGTGCCTTTAAACTCAAAAAACTAGGTCAACCTGCAGATAAAAGAGGCAGGTTGACCTAGTTTTTTGAGTTTAAAGGCACGAGCACTACAGATGGAAAGTGCAAGAGCCCCCCACTTGTACAGCTGGATCACCAGCTGCTTCATTGTGACTCTGAGTCTTAATGAAGAGGTCCCAGACTTCATGTGTAGAGTAAGAAAACCTGAATTCCATGTTTTTGTTTGAGTTTTGAACCCAAACTGTATCATGAATCTGTTGCTGAACACATCAGAGGATGTGAGACGGAAGCTGGAGATGAGAAAGTAAAAGCTGAAACTGCAACGAGGAGGAATATTTCATGTTGATAGATTCAGTGACCTCTCCCCCAGTTTGTTTCCAACTTTGGACTTAAGCTCCTGACAACTCAACAGCGCACTCTGCTGGGAAGGACAGGATAACACAGGGAGGGAGCGCATTTATATTACAACTACATACTGTAAATCACAAGGTTTTGGTTTCAGGGTTTTTAATAGTTTGTTGTTGTTTTTTTTTCCTTGCCCGGGGAGCCACAATGTTGAATAGAAAAAATACAAGTTTTTACCCTTCTCATGTGAAAACCCACTGGCAAATTAACAACTAAAGTGATGGCCAGGTAGATTTATGTGTAGCTGCTAGGAATTTGTTAGTGTACATAATAAAAGTGCAGCAATGAACTGCACGTGACATTAACAGGCACAATGTACATTTAAAAAGTTATGATGGACTTAACGCACAAACAAACGGAAGAAGCCCTGCTTATGTTTACAGGATGAAGCCTCATTAATGTGCAAACTAAAACTGCTACAGCACTGAGAACATCTTGGAGACTACATAAATAATTGTTTTTAAAAGGACTAATTTCCCTTGATTTCTTTTAGTATCTTTTAGTTGTTTTTTTTTTTTTTAAGATTATACCTGATATGCAGACCTTTATATTCTATAAAGAGACAGAAGTCTTTATACATAAGAGCTTGTTTAAGAGAAAAGAAAGAATAAATACTATATGTCATACTTACTGTTGAGATGTTCTCAGCTCTAAAATACCTTTAGGAAATCTTTTTAAGAAGTGTTACATTTATTGTGTAAAAAATGAAAAAAACAACAACAAAAAAACAAAAAACTATGAATATGTTCCACACCCGTGGCAATGCCAAATGAGCTCTAAACTATAATGTTATGCCAACCAGCTTATTGGAAAAAGTAGAAGTAGTAAACAGTAGAGTCTGTTGACTTTTTAATACAGATATTGTATCTACAGTATACACTGCTGCTCAAAAGTTTTAGAATACCCCAATTTTTGTTTTATGTTATGTACATGTACATGTATATTAAGTACTAAACTGCCCAAAAAAGAAAAAAGAAAAAGAAAAGAAAAGTTAAGGTCATCAAAAACTGTATGTATGTATGTACATTTCATAGAGAAGGGCCATTTAAGGGATTAAGAGATTGGTTAACTCACAGCTTTCCAGCAGCAAAGGAAGCAAATGAAGCCTTGTTGATTACTTACACACCCAGACTGACTGGTTGGTCAGGGGTTCCTCCTACAACAAGATAATGACCCAAAATATTAGAAGAGAAGAACCAAACAGTGGCTTCAAGTGATGGAGGACCAGCACCAGTCTCCAGACTTAAACTCTCTGGAGCTGTTTTGGGATTAACTGGACCAGAAGGAAAAAGCAAAGCAATGAGTGTATTCGGCTGCTGTACGAGTCAAGACGTTAAATTAAATTGAAGATTTAAGGTTCTCCCCTTTGTAAAATCTTAAAATTATTTTTTGTTCTAGGCTATTATTTCAGAAAACACTCTGACATTAAGTGACAGCTGGAAAAATGGAGGTGCTCTAAAACCTTTGACCAGTAGTGTATATTCTCTGATGTTTGAAGAATAAAGAGTAGAATGACTACATGAGCACTCAAACTATTGAACAATTGTTTTAATTGACAAAAGCACTTAGGTGACAAAAGCTTTCTTTTTTGGAATAACATGTAAAGTATTTATATGTGAATATTAATTTGTGAATATACAATCTAACATCCCTAATGAAACTTTTAAGAAATAATAAGATATAATAACCTCCTGCTTGCTCCCAAATCCTGTTCTTCTTCATTATCTGTATTAGATAGTGTGTTAGATAATCACATGTCCAGTATGATCACTCAAAGCAGAACATTGTGCAGTAAAATCTAAACATGATAAGGTTGGTAGGGTAATGTTGAGGTAATTGCGGCAGTTATTTGAAATATGACGTCTGTGTGATCTGTTTTTTAATGGCAGCATATGCCAACCACACATTTTCAAATATGAGATCATTTAATATTGAAAGGTCAGTTCCTTCAAATATCCAAAAACCACATTTGCTCAGTGATTGCTAGTGATATCCAGCCATGCAGATAGATGGAAAAAACTTAATTTGTGGTGATCACAGACGTTAATACAATTAATAGCAACTTGTCTTTCCAAAATAAGAGCATGTTGTAAATAGTTTTCATTGGAGCTGCTTTCTACTGTACAAATATCAATACCCCCTCAGAAAACTGGTGACAGCGCATTCTGTGGTTAATCAGATATTGGAAAGATCCTGTTGTTGCTTTTTCGTTATTGCATTTTTTTTTTTTTTTCAGTTCTGTGAGCTCCACAAATAAAACTTAATTCACCTCCAATCTATTGGAGTGGCAGCAGATCTGATTGGCCGGATATAACTACAGGTGAATAAGAAATAATTTTATTTTCTTGGAGTTTGGTGGTAATGAACCTTAAAAGACAAGAGTCTAGATCAAGAGTTAACTGAAAGTTCACTGGATTAAAGCAGGTTTGAGGTTTAGGTAAATGGATTTGTACATTATTAACCTCCAAAATAACATTCGAATTAGAGCAACATTATGCAACTAGTTTACCTGAAAATGACAGCTTCAAAATCATTTTGACGTTACACTGAGTTGTAATAGGGAGAATGGTGTCTCTGTCATTCCCACTCCACGCCCCAAATGCCCATTCTTGCACTATGTAACTTGGGTTGATTGGGTACAAATCTCCCATGAGAAGTGCATAACTGAGTGACAGTCAGCAGCTTAAACTGCCTGAATCAGGTCCAGCAAGTTCAAGAGTAATGCCACTGTAAAACAGTAAAAAAAAAAAAAAAAATTTTAAGAAAGAGACAGTCAATTTGATTTTTCATCCCAACAGGTCATAATTATGTGGGTCTCGAACAATCGTATACTAAAAGACAGAATTAAACGTGTGCATGTACGTGATATTTTTCCAAATGCAATTCCTGATTCATCTGACCTTTACAGATCTTCTAATTTACAATGTTCCAAAATCTTTTTAGATGGAAATCAAGAAGATTCACAGCAATTATATCTATGTGTAAACAAGAACACATTGTTCAGTTCACTCCACATAATGGTGTGCAAACATACCTTGAAGACCAGAACAAATGGACACAAAGTAAGTTAAACACACACCCCTACTCTACCTGCTGCTATATAAAAAGTGCGATGAAGAGGCTCTAAGAGTGATGTGTTGGGCAGTTACATAAGTGCTGAAATCCATTATAGTTGGACAGTGCTGATGTGTGTGTCTGTGTGTGGTTGGGGAAAAAGACACACAAGACAGATGGAATCTGGTGTTCGAGGAAGGATATGTGTTTGATGAGAAAGGAGTAGAGTCTAGTGATGCTCTCAGCCCTCTAGGTTCAGGCCTTTTGCCTGGTGTGGTGCCAACACTTTTACAACACGACATTCCCTCTACTGGATTTTGTTACCTTAGTGCATCAGTAAAACCACTCAGGTGAGGTGGAACAAGATTAACCTTCTTGGAAAGTGCAATAGTGCAACTCCTCACAGATAAACTAGTGACACTCTGACACACACCGCTGCACATGGAGAATTCAATTGACAATGACGACGCTGCGAGAATCTGATATCTCTGAACAAATATTCTAGCCTGCCTTGTTTGTTTTTTTTTTCTTCTTACACACAATAAGGTTAAATGACAAGATTTGGAGTAAAACTGTGACATGATGAGTCAGCATTTAGGTCACGCAATCAGGTCAAGAGAGCTAATTGCATACACAAAGACATAAACACACACTTTTATGATGGACTGTGAACCATGACGTGCATTTCCATGGTAAAAAAAAAAAAAAAGACAGTTAACAGTAACCAGAGGAGAAGTGATATTAGTTCAGACCATTTCCTCTTTCAGTGCTGATACCTCTAACATCTGCCTCCTTCCTCATCCTCCACACTCTTCACTCCTCAGCTCATGTGTCTTCTTTCTGACCTCACACTGAGTTAACATCCTTCCCTTCACTTAGTCGGAAAAGTTTCAATCTGCTGCCATTATGGGAAGAGTACAGCAGTGTTTTTCAGCTCCGGAGTTTCATGATGAGTTGTCATCTTTGCGTTGCCTTTAAAAATTTAAAGATCGACATTTTAGACGACGGAGGCCATTTTCAACCCCTGAAGAGAAAATGTCCGCTGCACATTAGCAGTGGTTTACTGATCAATTAAGCTAAAAACACAGCCAGTAGTTTATTATGTGCTTCATAACTTCATATTTTCCTCCAAGTCATATGCTCCTCTGTTCCTCTTTCTGGCTCCTGCTGCTTCTTTCATTCAGTCCCCGCTCTCTCCTCCCTCCGCATGTTGTGTTTTAAGTGCCTATATTCTGCATTCCCAAGATTCCTTGCTGCAACTCCCCTTACATACCTTCATGCCAGCTGTGGCAGCAAAACCACCAGTGCCCTGTTTTCCTCCTTCCTGACTTTTTTCCCCTCTCGCAGCACTTTTTCCTGCTTTAACAGTTGCTCTCTGCCCCTATCCTGACCATCCCATTTCTTGTCTAACTCTTCTCTCACAGTCTGCACTTAATTATAACACATATTTTAAGGAAAAGCACTGAGTATTTTTAAAGTTAAAGGCGTGCTACGCGTACGCAACCTTGCTCAGAGGAGGCAATCTGAAACATCAAAGGCAAACATGAAGTTTTGATCTTAATCTCTCAGAATCAAATAACACGAGCTGCCTTCTACACTCACCTTAATGCACTGCAGGTCAACAGCCATGAAGAGAGCATCACAGAAGACATATTCCTCCTGTGTTACAGAAGCTTCAACAGCTTACATACTGTAACATTTCACAAAAACTGCAATACCTCGTATGATTTTGTTGTTTCATTACAATTTGCCTTGGAAACATACAGACATGTTTGAAATGAAGTACTACAAGCTAAAGAAGGGAGGTTGAAAGAACATGCATGCGCCAGACATGCAAGGTACACCATACCTACAGTGAGCTTGGATTTCTCCTTTGCACTACCTCTCTAACTCAAAGCCTGCGTCCCTGTATTATACGCTATACCTGGCTCTCTGTTCCTACATCCTTCCCTCCCTGCATCTCACCTTCAAGCCCACTGAGACTCAGGACTCCATACATCTCTCCGGGTCTCACCTTCATGCCAGCCGCAGCTGCAGGTCCACCGGGGTCCACAGCCTGGATGTGACAGGGTTTGCTGCCTCGCACCACGAAGCCCCAGCCCACAGCATCGCCTACAATCTGAGGGACAAAAAGAACACGTGTAATGTTGATATGATATGACATGTTACTGTTTTTACTGCTAATCTGAGCCAAAAAATGCACTAGCTAGGAAATGGACCGTTGTGCTTTGATTATTTCATCACATACTGTTTCCAAAAAGTCAAGACTGAACACCACTGTTGTGCAAACAACATACATGCAATATTTGGGTCTGCTGTCTTTAAATTTGCTCTCATGTGGTACTCATTTGGCACCCTGTGGCTAACACAGCCATATCAGAAGAAGAGCAGAGTGTAATGGGTGAGCACGTGTGAATGTATCTGTGAGTGTATCTGTGAGTGTGTGTGTGTGTCTGAGTTGTCTGCAAATGCATATGATTTGAGTGCATGCCCTTCCTTTGTGACTGTGAGTGTGTGAGTCACAATCTGTGCTGAAGTAGTCTTTGTTAGAGCTCAGCCCACTGTGCGTGTGTGTGCGTGTGTGTGTCCTACAGTGAATGTCTTCTTTATAAAAGGTCCTCCTGGTGTCTGCAGCTCCTCTGGACTCACTTGTCTCTTCAGCACTGTTGAGAGAAAACACACACAATACAAAATGTTACTTGCTGTCACGACAGTCACACATGACCACATACGCAGGCAGACGTACACATAGTTACAGCACACACATCTGCAAACAGGCACTGACATGCACACACACTGAAAAACAAGGACATAGGATTGGTTAAAATGAGCGTATGCGTGTGTGTGTGGAAGCTGCACATGTTAACAGGGCCTGGAGGCTCACTGCTTGCTGAAACAATATATCTCCCCCTTCCCCTCCTCCAACTTCCCTTTACCATTACTCACTTCAACATGACCCAATGCAGGGTTTCACTGGACTTCTGTGTCTTAAAAGTGAGTCACTTTGAAATTCTCTCACTTTATACTAATTATTGGAAAAACTACCAAACTAGAGAGCTGCAAAGATGTAGCCAACTGGTCAGCAACCAGGGGATTTATGCATGCACATACACATACTACGCATACAACAATTCCTGAAGAACGAGTGCTGGGAATGTGTGAGCACTGCACATACTTCAGACCAAAGTAGTATGAGGTCGTCATGTGTGTGATCATATGAAAAGGAAATGAAAAATGAAACAAGAAATGGAATCTCATTAGACACTCTAAGACAATTTCAATGTGTGTGCACAAGTTTCTGCCGTCCACACACCTATCTATAATATAGGACTTACAAATGTTTAATAAAGGCTCACAGTCTTTATTCCTGTCATTCAGTCTGCTTTTGTTTTTCTTTTATATGATTTTTTCCCTCTGTGTTTATATACAGTACTATTTATCATTAACTTTTTAAAGTGAGGCAACTGATTAACTAAATAATTAGTGATTAACTTCCCAAGGTTTGCTGTCACTGCTAATTATGTTTACCAGGTAAAAGTGTAGTGAATTAATGAATGACACCACACTGTAGATGCTATAAAACTGCAGCATATAGTAGATTTCACCACAGACCTCTGATGAAACAGCGCTTTGTTTTTAGGGTGACTGAGGAAATGCCTACAGGATGTCTGTATACAGCTAAATGTGGGAGTGCACGAGCACAGTTTCTCAATAATGGAGCAATAATTGAGATTTATAGACCAGAACCGATATTATGCACTGCTTTATTAGTCTGTACACAGAATTTACAAGGCAACAGCTGTTGTGTATGTTGATAGTGTTAAACTCATTAATTATTACTAATGAATTAATTAATTATTCTGTAATTATTTCACACAGAAAGGAGAGAACATTTGTATATTAAAATAATGTGTGCAAAAGTATTTCAAATAAACCTTTAAGTGCTAAGTTGACTTCTTCCACTTTCATTGAGGGACACATCTGTTCAGCCTGTGGTCATTATGCTGCCTACAGCGGTAATGCCGCGCCCTGACGAATCTTTCCAATGGTCTGTGCCAGTGCCTCATTCTAAATCTGATAAAGAGAGTGATATGGGATTAACTGCTTTGATTACCTCATCTTGCCATTTCTACCACCATATCAAGGAAACATCATACCAGTTACATGCCCAGGACACAGAAGCCCTCATTCATTCCGCAGGAAACATTTGTACCATACCGTAGATGACTTTTAGTCTTATTTTTTAGACTCATATCTTCCTATCATGTGATACACAATTACAAAGGTTAATGAGAGCCAGAGGGGTACCCTGAAGAACTGAAAACTGACTGAAATGTGTGTGTGTGTGTGTGTCTTCCTTTTCCTGTTCATTGTGTGTGGTGTGTGTGAGTGCTCATGTTGACGGGGGCTCTGCTGGTACAAAGAGACTCCTGTCAAGGACTCTGCTTGGAATAGACACATCAAAAGGAAAGATCTCGCAGACACAAAAAGCAGAAACACACTCACACACACACACAGCTCAAAGGCCTCACTTCTCCATTCAAATTTCCATTCGTTTAGCTTCTCTCTTCAAATGTTTCTTCCATAGGTTCATTACAAAATATAGGCAGGTAAACCAGTTTACAGTTAGTGATGGATAGTAGGAGGAGGTTAAGGTATTATTAGTTTGAACTGTTCTTTCATAAATCTTTCATAAATGTTCAAAACAAGAAAACATTTAAAACATAAATAATATAGTAACTGTTAATTTGTCAGTATTTACTAGAAACATCTACTACCTCTACCTCATCTATATTCAGAGTTAAGAGGTGGCTGCAATATAATCAGCATGCATTGGGTAAAAATGGACCACAACTTGGAAAAGTTGCAGCTGTCTATTACTGATCTACATCATAAATAATAAAAGGCTAATTGAAAGGCAGAGACCAGCCACTAAGCTGACACATAAACTAAGACACAGCACCTGAGGTAAGTATCGCAGCTTCTCACACCTCTAGTCCTTCTCGTTCTTCACAAACACAAAGGATCTATGTATGTACAGCCATGTCCGCGTTATACGTACCAGATTTGGGTTTAGAGAACAGGTGGACTGCTGCTGAAATCGTGGACTGCTGCTGTAATAACGCTACTGCCCGCAGCTGCTGCTCATGCTGCTCAGTGAACTCCGACCGCCACCTTTATCTCTTCGAGTGGGACTCACTGGGAGAGACAGAGAGATGTTGGATTAAAACCACAAAGGCAACAGAGAAAGGTGGAAAAACCAGCATACGGACAGTTTATTAACCTGGTATCTCTACCTGGTCAATACAGACCATACAAACAGTATTACAGAGGAGCTTTTACATTGACAATATCTGATATATAATTTGTGTATTCTCTCAATTGAAATAAAACAAACTCCCTTTGTTTGAAAAGTGAATTAAACGTTTCAAAATTATTCAAAATTTAGCGTTTATTAAGTTTACCCTCTTCCTGGTCATTTCTACTTTCATAAAAAGCTGTCCAACTCAAGAAATGTTCCATGGACACCCCACCCTCTCTCCCTCTTTATCCCTCTACCTCAGTGTCTCCAGCTGTGTACTCAAATTGACCACTTTTTATAATTATCGGCTCTCAGGTCATAGTTACTAAAAGTTTTGGATTCTGGATTCTGTATTTGTATATTTTAGAGCTGGTTTCTCTTTAAATGAAGTTATCTAAATAACAACCCATTTTACAAAGGAAATGTAAAATGCTTTAAATGGAAACCGTGAGTGGATTTATTACATCCAAAACAGTGGTCCTGGTTAATATCCACAT
>BRZM01002001.1:105385-121501 GCA_033238685.1 Lates japonicus
ATAAATGTGGCTACATACACTGCAATATCTAACAACAATAAAACAGAATATTGCCAGCCTTCTCCTTTAACATTCATACTTTAACATTGGTGCTTTGTTTTGAGTAGTAGAGGAATGTGACGGATTGATGATTAGATATTACTTTTTTTTTTTAATAAATGGGATAGCACTGCAAAACCTTCTATTTTAATTTCCGTTTCATTCAAGCTTCAAATATCTTTGCTAATGTTTTGCTGATGATCAAATTCTAAACACTATTCTCATTTAGTCAATCAAGCATGAATTGTAAAACAAAGACAACCATCACTTTTTTTAAAGGTTGCAGCTATATCTCAGTTTTAGTTACCTGTGTGTTGCATATCATTTTAGTCTGTATGACAAACAACTTACTAGTAGAAAATATGAGTTATCTTTGAGAACAATCTGAACATTCATTTGAGGTTAGACAGAGCAACTCAGTCCATGGTATTCAAACTGTCTACAGGGATTTGTTATGATGTGACTATATTGATGATGACAGACAAACCTCTCCTGCTTCTTGTAGATGGCTCTAGATGTTGGTTTCATCAAGGACCCTTTCTAACCTGAGCACAGAAACAGCCCACCAGTCTTAGCTGCCTCCCAGCTAGCTAGTTCCACTCATGCTGAGTCTGTGCAGCTGGCTAGGATCACTTTGGATTAGCAATGATAGCTAAGTCCAAGTCAGCCCAGCAAGACCACGTTGGCTCTGTTACAAGACTGATGAGCAAACAACCTCAGATGAGTGCTAGACTTCTACTTCCTTCTATCATCAGCAGCATCCTCTCTCTCTCTCTCTCTCTCTCTCTCTCTCTCTCTCTCTCTCTCTCTCTCTCTCTCTCTCTCTCTCTCTCTCTCTCTCTCTCTCTCTCTCTCTCTCTCTCTCTCTCTCTCTCTCTCTCTCTCTCTCTCTCTCTCTCTCTCTCTCTCTCTCTAAATCATTTCAAATGGAGCTGAAGTGAAATCATCAATCTTGCTGTTTCTTTACAGGAGGTTTAGTTGTTAGACTTCAGGTAGGAGCTCAATCTGTTGGTTATTAATATTTCTAAAAACTTGATCAAATAATGACAGACGGAGCATTGCATGAGTCTGTGTCACCCAGTACAAATATGTCTCAGTCTGAAGTAATTTGTGATGCTCTCCTCTACCACAGTCTGCAGTGCAACAAACTGTCTATTCACAACTATGGACTGGTTACAAGACTTCATTACAGCAGCTGCAGCCCAAGATCACGATAGCTGTATTTCGGTCTGTTTCAGCCCTGGTGCCTGAAGCAGATCTGCTCCAAGATATGGGCACTGACATGATGGGCACAATGTGATAAGATTTTTTGTGCCAGTGTGCTGTTACTGCAATTAGGAACAGTGTCAGCTATGTTCCATGAGCTGGTTTGTGGATAAACGATCAAACAAAGGTGTGGATTAGGCACCCTGGCTGTGTTTCATATCAGGGTCTAATTTTGTCTTCAAGGAATGCTGCTGTTCATAAACGACGCTGACTGTGACTTTCGCAACCATTAATTAAGGACAAAACCAAGGACAAGGCTAAATCAGGGAGTCAAGGTAAACACTGAGGGGACATCAATCATTAAACTGTCCAGTGTGTGTGTGTGTGTGTGTGTGAGAGAGAGAGAGAGAGTGTGTGTACTACACAGCACAATGTACAAGGCTATGAGTCTACAGCCATGCTATAGGGTATCTGTGTGGAGACTGTAGTAATTACAGACAGTGGTGCTTTGAGCTAAA
Organism: Lates japonicus; assembly: GCA_033238685.1. Classification (NCBI taxonomy): domain Eukaryota; kingdom Metazoa; phylum Chordata; class Actinopteri; family Centropomidae; genus Lates; species Lates japonicus. Next base: position 107,149 of record BRZM01002001.1, read on the forward strand.
TGCTAACATGCTAATACTCGAGCAGGTATATTTAATTTTGTTCACTTAGTTTACTTTCCAGTTCATCATTAAAACATGCTAACATTTGTTAACAGCACTTAAAATAGGTGATGCTGATGGAATGTCATTAACTTGAGTGTTGGACAACTAGTTTTGACCTAATGACAGGGCTTTCAGATTAAATTAAAGGGATCGGCCAAAGATCATGAGGGCTTCATCCTCTGGTGACTATGAATATTCAGCAAATTTCATGACAGTAAATGGTTGAAATATTTTCATTCTGGACCAAAGTGGTGGACCAGGCTGACAGAACAACTTGGTGCTGGTGGTGACTAAAAGCTCTCAGGCTCTAGAAGAGGCAGAAACACAGAGAGCAAATCTTTGTGCGTCAGCAACCTCCAAGTCCTTTCAGAACAGCAGCGTCCAGAGGATTCTGTGGGACAGCCACCCGGCCAACCTTCGTTCACTGACACCAGCAACACTGCCAGCTGGCAGCCTCAGTACTACGCCGTGCTAGGGACACTGACACACACACACACACACACACACACACACACACAGAGTATACAATGACAAAAGGAATGGAAAGGACAGATAATTCCTGAAGAGTATGTCCAGACACAAACTATTAACTTCTCGAGGTGATGACTTTAGTGTTACTTTTTATGGCCCTCAGAACAGGACAATGTTACAGCATGTGCTTCTTCGGCAAACAGCAAACTCCAATGCATCTCACTCAGGTGGAAACACAATCTAGTGCGATTTCATAGTTCAGTGGGGGCTGAAATTCCAGGCATTGGTGCCATGCTACCTACTGATTTATTCATTTGGAGCGGACAGCAACGCCACCGGAGGTTATGGGGGCCTTTCAATGTACCCAGGACAAAGGGTACAGCAGCATGTCAACAACACTGAGGGTTAGTGATACTCTGATAGGAACAAAACTGACAGGAGACTTGTTATACGGTCAGGTTCATCTCTGCAGCTCAAAGGGCACTGTATTACTGAGCAACAAAACTACTCATGTGTCCAGTCTACGACAGCGCTACAGAGAGGATCCTGCAGGATCTGACAATTACACTGCCTCGGGCTAAAATGTGCTTGTTATATACCGTGGTGAGAGCAGCAGGGTTGTGTGTGTGTGTGTGTGTGGATGCCTTTGTTCGCCAGCATGCTGCAGTGGGCTGAAACTGCCCAGAGCCGGTTTGCAGCGAGGAGAGCCACATGCGATCATTAACCCGCTGTCAAACATGCTTACAACACCCACTTTTCTTACTTACTGCGTCACAGTCCTGTCATGTACTCGTTCATCCTGATATAGGACGCAAAAACGCACGAGCTGGCATGCAAACTAAAAATAACAACGGGGATTTAAGTGTTAATAAGGAATCGTCATGCAAGGATGATCGCAAATTAGGATGATTGCAACAGACCACAATCACAGCAGTTTCCATAGAACAATGTTTGACCCAGGGGGTCAGCAAGCACCTGCATAGGGACCGATCAAATCTACTCCCCAGCTGTTCTCCGGTGACGAGTACCTCGGCCAGCCGCTCCAGCTCTGCAGCCTTCTGCATGGTGGTGTTCAAGATCCGTCCATGTCTCTGCTAACAGCCAGCCACATACAAAGATATCATTCCACACTGGTAAAATGCCCCGGCCGCATGTTTTATTTATTTTTTATTTGCAACAAATCTTTAAAATGCAGTGCAGTGCAGCACCCAGTGGCTTATTTTAGCTGACAAACATGGGGCTACAGAGGGAACGAATGGATTGAAAACAGCGTACGCGTGCATCCACGCGGTGATGATTTCAGAGAATAGACAAAGCACTGACACCCGTATTTTGCTTACCCTTCAAGCACCATGGAGAGCGGTACATGACTTTATCAGGCCTTTACGAACGAGGAGGAGAATTATTCCCATGTCGGGGAAACATGCAGCGCAGTCACAGAGTCACAGCCCAGCCTCGGCGCGCGCCAGCAGCTCCATACATCAGCAGCAGTCCACTTTTTAATTCTCGAAAATCGCACGAGCTCCAACATCTGCACACATACGTGAGGCATGCGTGCATGCATGCGCGCACCTCCTCTGCCGAACTCTCTATTTTATCTGTTGCTGTTCTCTGTGGGTGCAGCGTTAGTGAAAACAGCACGCCCCCGCCGGCGTTCGCCAGTTGGTTGGTTTGTCACGAAATGCCACACCTGAATGAATGCACGTTTTTCTCCACGGCGCAAGCCAGTACCCATCCACAAAGCCCCTGCATTGGGGAGTGACCTGCGTTTCGTCACTGGGGAGTTAACGGGAGGGTGCGGGGTTACAGACACGTGGATACGCTCGATTCATACACCGTCGGGTACAGGAATTACAGTGTCAGGTGGGTGATGATTTGTTTTATTCTGAGTTGTATTATGAATATGTATGACGTAAACACAGAACATGCAGTTGTAAGTGACTGCGTAACAGCAAAACATATCTGATCTCTCTGATTTTTATATTCTTTTTGTGCAAACCTGCTGAAAACATAACCAAGATCATTTTGACTAGTTATGATTGGAATTGTAATAATTAGAAATCACTATAAACCTCTAATCCTAATCATTGCAAAAGCTCGTCTGATAGCTTCCGGCCCATCTGACAGAACTATTGAAAATCCATTCACAGCTTATTGAAATATCCTGATACCTTGTGGGCATAATGGCATACATAAACAAGAATACAGAAATGCTCCAACATGCAGGCACTTTCATCTGTTCAGTTAATGAGATGAGAAGCAACAAGTTGCCGCTGAGTTGAAACAGGCCAAAGTTGAGACGTGTTTTATCCTCAGTGTTACTACAGAAACTAATCTGGGCAGAAAGATGTTAAAGATATCACACACAATATTAAGCAAAACATTATCTTACAGAATGTGTAAAGATTTGAAACATAGATGACACATAAAAGGCAAAAGTATCCCTGATGAAACTGAAAAAAGAATCACAAAAGTATGTTGATAAAAGCAGAGCTAATGCAGGATTATATCCATGAGAGAAATCTCCAGAATCTAACATGCCACTCACAATCTGTACAAGAAGCAACCCAGATCTGAAGTGACTGCACATCAGCCTGTTATTCATAACATGAAACAACTTTCTGTAGCATAAAAATCAACGTTTCAACGCAGGACTGATGAAGTCATCTGGTTTTTCATTGTGTGTGTGTGTGTGTGTGTGTGTGTGTGTGTGTGTGTGTGTTCTGCAAGCATTGGTCTTTGTGAATGTTTTCATAATTAATAGCTTATAACCTGCATGTTTCTTTACGACAACACCTGTATGTGTGTATTAATGGAAGCAAAGGAGTGCCAAACACAAAAGCCACACTGGAGACATTAAAAAGAAAACACACTTCTTTAAAAAAATCTGTCAGAGATTATAATGAGGCCTTGACTGAGCCAAAGCATCAGCATACACACTTTCTGATTCAGACAACATTGAAAAGACACTTCATCATCACTCCTGCCTTTAGGTTTATGTCCATGCTGATACATACAGCTAAATCCCCTCAGTACACTCCCCCACGTTAACCCCTGTCAAAGAATACAGCAGGTCCTCCATTTAGTGAAAATTAAAAACACCTGGGACATCATAAGTGATTGTGAGGGAATTCTAGCATTTATTGCATTTATTTACTCATGATCAGCCTACATTTTACATAGTACATTTTAAAAGACAGGCTGCACCTTCCAACAGACAACAAACTTTATCACTTCTCTGCTTTTTGTGATGGGTTGTCGTTTTATATGTTTTCAAATCCTATTCCTTATTATTTTGCGGATTTAATCAATCTGTTACAGTACAGTAGAAAGCTCTGCATATAATTACTGACAAAGATATTAGTAAGAAAGATCCACTGATCTGTTTGGCAAACCAGACATTTAAACTGTTTCCTCATTGGTTGTTTTACTTACTTTACAAACACATTGGCCAGCAGATTATTTTATATAGTGCATGGTGGATACTGACATCTACTGGTTAATGGAGGCATTGGTAGAAAATGAGGTCAATTTATTTTTACTTAATTATTATTATTTTTTTAATTCTTTTGAGAACGCCAGTGGCACTCCTAATTCCTTAATATTAATAAACATAAACAGATTATTTGTAAAATAACAGTTTGACTGAAAAACACAATGGTTTACAATGAAGTGACCCAAGCCTGTCTTGGCTAAAAACAAAAACAAAGCCAAATCAAAAAACCAAAGTTGGTCTATTGCAATGCATTTATTAAATATTTTCACAACAATCATACAGCACATACGTATATGATTGCTCAAATTAATTCTCAGTCAATGCGAACAAGGACCAAATGATGCTAGTATTAAGTTGGTAAACTGAAGACAGAATAAATATTTGGATGGCAAAGGTAGGCAATCAAAACTGAACTCCCCACTGCAAATCAAATTAGTATTGAAGGGTTTCGCACAAAAAGTCAAAAATGAAACAAAGGTAAAATGAATATAGCCTACAATATATCTTTTTTAAATATACAATGTATGCAAATGTAACAAAATACATCGACCTGCTGGGCAGGTCTAAGACCAACATTTTCATAGGTGCATAGAAACCACACAACCATTCCTAAGTGTTAGAACAGGCTGTATGTGGCAAATCACGGCTGTTTATTCTCTAACAGTAGAACCTGGCTGCCAGCATTCTTGCTCAGACTTTGCAAAAAGGAAACTTAAAAATGTTTTGAGTTTGAGATTAGAGAGGCAACAAACAGCAACAAACAACCTGGAAGAAATGGTTGCGTTCATAAGTTATTATTAGATATAATTTATTGCATACCGTATTTGCATGTAACGTTGGCTCTGTGGCGCAGGTCAACATGCTGGAGGCCTTTCACAGAATGCCTGTGCTGTCTAATCTCCCCACATGGCCACTGCTAACCACTGAGAGGAAAAATAACATTATAATCCGGATTAAAATAGTATTCAATGACAAAACCATTTGTATAAATACACACCAGCTGTTATTGTTGCATGTAGAAGTTAGCTGTGCTCTCTCCGGAGTGGAGGCAGGTACATCCAAAACAAAAGCAGAAGCAGATTGTCATATGTCTAAACCATTATTTTCAAACATGTCAGTGAACAGCAGACGTTCTTTCTACTGACCGAAACATTAGGTACCTGTGATTGATTTGTGAGGAGCTGACCTGCACAATATTTTGTTATTAGTTGAACTTTGGACTTATAAAGGATTTATAGACCGATTAAACTGTACTCACAGCACAAGTGTGTGAATGTGAAGTTGAAGGCACAGCATCTAAAACTAATTGACTATAAGATATTTACACAGCCAATGCAACTGGATATTTACATAAAAATAATCATATGGCATCACTTCAGAAAGTCAGTATGGGCAGATATGTTTAGCTTCACTGCATTCAAAGTAGGGTTTAGTGTGTATTACAACATTTCATCAATGGGTCATAACCTTTTTGGTTCTGCATACAATGGAGACTTCATTAACATTCCTTGTCAAATGCACACATCAGACCGTGGTGTGATCTGAGGCGTTAAATAACTGTGTCCTCTGCTGCCAATGCACCAGACACATCGGCTCCTGCAGTTCAAAGTCACTCTTTGGCAGTTCCTTTCAAATCCACGTGCTCCCTCCGCCTGCAGCAGAGTTATAGGAGGGGCAGTGATGGAAGAGGAGCCGGTCCTGGATGTGCTCAGGTGGCAGGAGTGGCAGAGAAGGTGTGTCAACCAGAGGGTAGCAGCTGTGACCTCTCGCTATTCAGCTCCATCTTACAGTCCTAAAAAGACAGAGGATGAGGCGGATGAGAGGGATGCATCCACTGAATGAGCCTGAACAGACAGAGCAGAGGATAAATGGTTTGGATTCCTGCCTGCATTGACCTCATTTCCAACCACTGAAAGACTGGACAGCAATTACTGTCTCGGAAGCAAAACACAGGCCTGTAAGTCATTCCACATTTACAAAAAGATCTGAACGCCTCATCATTAATACATTCCTGGTTCATCGAGATTCTGGTCTTGCCTTTATGGCTCACAGTTTGAAGAAAGTTAGAAATCTGTCTACAAAGACAAAACATGTCGATGTTCCTCTTTAAAGAAAAAACAAAACTGACTGGGAGGACACAGTCACCAACAGTTAAACACTACTTTAACAGGAGCTGCTCTTTATACCCCACTGATTTTATGCACATGAAACAAGAACAGCAGCTGGCCAACTGCTTTTGGCAAAAAGTATAGAGAGAGAGAGAGAGAGGGAGAGAGAGAGAGAGGCACTGAGTGTTCATACAGATAGTGATGATGAGGTGTCACATACCCGCTCTCTCACACGTAGAATTATTGCCAAGACTGTACTGTTTAGTCTACTCATTATGATTTCTCTTAATGAGCCATTCAGAGGCTCCTGGCCGCTGTTACTAAACAGGCATAAGCCAGTTTTGTAGTTAAGTCAATCGAGACTTGTTTTCTACCCACTCACAGTGATAGCATTCCACATGATAGTTCGTCCATAGATAACCTCCGAATGGTTTCATCAGAGCCCTGAGCAAATCAGACAGACAAATGCAACTGAAGCAATTCGCCAGGAGACACTAACTGTCCTATTCTCTTCAACTTGTCAGTCTGACAAAGCCTAAAAAGAAGATCGATAAAAAGTGAGCACACTGATGTAAGCCAAGAGCTGAATTTTCACTTTTAACTGCCCTCTGCATTACAATCATCCTTTGAGCACAGACCCACTCTGAAGCTGCATTATCAATAAAGTTTCATTATATTTTTGGGGAAAAAGAGCTCAGGACCTTTGTGACAAAATTGAACTTGCAAATCCTACTGGTATACATGGATATAGACACAAAATCTAGCCGCTGGGAGCAAAAGATTGTGGCAAATCATTTACAAATATGTACAAAGGTCTTGTATCTTAATCTGAACATTTTGTAAGTGTGCTCTTTGTCCTCCTGATTTGTCCACAGAGACAGCAGTTGGGTTTTTTTTGTAATCTTTTTTTGGTTACAATATTACAATGTCAGCCTGAGAGGGAACTCCCCTGAACTCCCCTCTATACAACAGCATGAATGCACAAGACAGACTAAGCCCCCTACCCCCTATACACACACACACACACACACACACACACACAGAGAGACACACACATACACACAGTACCTCTCCTCTAAATACCGGCTTCACTGCTTACTAAAGGGGGAGGGCAAGGGACATTCCAGCTAAGTCAACTCCCTAATTTTGGACATTTCTTTGCTTTTGCCAGCGTGTCCTGTGTGTGTGTGTGTGTGAATCACACTTCTCCCTACTATCCTCCTCTTCCTTTAAACCACATCAAATCACAGCACAGAGATATTAGGCCTCACATCGTGTTGACCTGTGGTCTAGTGGGAAATATGGCTGTGCTGAACTAACTGCTATTTCCACAGCTAAATTCTACCTTTGGGTTATAAGTGAGTAAACATGAGGAGATAAGGATTTCTAATCTGCCGAGTTCCTGCTTGCTGAAGGTCCACAGGTAAAGGTGAACACTGTCTGGATGATTCACACCGTGCTGAAATTCATGTTAGACTCCCTCTACATTGAAACTTGCCTTTGGCACTTTGATGCTTAAACACTACAACTGATACTGTGTATGCCTCCACTGCCAGTCTTTGCTCAGACCTGGCTGTAACTCAGGTTCACCACAGTTTTTCATTATTCTCTAGAGCCAAGTTTAAAAAAATCCATGAATTTATCATATTGTTGTGTACATCTACAGTAGGTTAACATTTCAGTCACAAATACACTTGCCAGGAAATTAAGAAAATTGGCATCTACCACTGAGTATATTTTAAGCTTTAAGTTTTAAAAACATTCAGCACACACATCTCACATTACACATATAACACATTCTGCTGCTATAACATGACAAAGAACACAGCACCACCAGGAGCATACTCACAACATACACAATACACCAATGGATATGCAATACGTGGATAATACTAGTAATGTAATACTTATCAGAGCATTATCTGAACATCAGTGTAATGGACTGCACTTTTCTAGTCATATCAATCATTCAAAGCGCTGCACACTACAGGTCAGATTCACCCATTCACACACACACATTCATACAGCGCTTAACACACATATACGAAGCACTGTAACACATACACACACATTCAGACTACATATGATACATCGGGGCAATCTGGGATTCAGTATCTTGCAAGGATTGGACTGGAGGAGCCAGGATCAAACCACTGACCTTCTGATTGGTGGGTGACCGCTCTACCTCCTGAGCCAAGCAATCTAAATTATATGATAAAAACTTTATCCCAACACAAAACCATAATCATGGTCAAGATATATATTTATCACGAGCTGATGTTATCTTACCTCTGATGGCAGAATAGGCTGGTTACAGGCTGCACATTTAGGGGCCAGGACCCTGAGAGAGTGAGATGGAGACAGAGACGACAAATTGGTTAACTACACCAAATATGTTTCATTCAGTTAATTAATGAACTGAAGACAAATTCAATCTATCCACAGATTACAGTTCATATCTGATGTCCCTCTGTCAACCTTTAAACCCATTTATCCCCCTCTTTCTCTCTTGACTCTGACCAGATTCGAGATCTCGATTCAATTCAGGATATGCCAGGCTTGCAGATGTGCTGGCTTTCCATCACACACGTGATTCTCCAAATCCCAAAAAGCAGTAGAAAAACAAAAAGCAAAATGAATTCATTATTTCCACACACATGGCTGGCACCTGGATGTCTGAGAGAATAACAAAGGGCCTCTTAGTGTGGATGGGCATGACTGTGGCTAAAAGTCAAACACATACTGTATACACAATAAGGTTTGTCTGATTTAATCAGCATAGAGAACATGTGGGAGCTGCCAGACAGTGATCGGCCATGTGCTCGGCTGGGCAGTACATGCTGTCCCAGCAGAGAGAAAAACGGCTGTTAACTATAGAGCTGCTGTAGAAGCTGAGGCACTCCAGGTGCTGCTGTTGATAATTCACATTTAAATACAGTTTCTAAAAGTGGCTAACAGGCACAACATCAATTTTCCTCACACACACACGAAACTCAGATTCTTCATTCAGACATTAGAAGCCCTGTATTTGCCCTTCCAGAGAATGTCACTGTTGAGTTTAGAGGAGAGGAGCCATGGCCGCACACCACTCCTCACACCTCTAACCGGATGGTGATCTTTTCTCCCTCCCCCTAACTCTACTTTCATCCCTGACTACACTTCTCATGTGTCTGCTACACGTGTCTGAGAGAAACTCTTGCAGACGCTTCTCAACCTGACCCTGCAGCAGCAGCAAGGGAAAGTTAAGGGGCTGCGCTGTGATTCAACTTGGAATATGAAACCGAGGCATTTTTTCTTCCAGGGTCACGCTAAACTAATTTAACACAGATAAATTCAGGTCATGCACTCATGTTACTCTGAGCTACTGGGTAACAAGTGACGCTCACCTGTGGTAGTCTTTGACACAGTAGATCTTATTTTCAGTGTCCACAGTGAAGGGCACTCCATCAAGACTCTCATTACAGACGACGCAACGGAAACAGCCAGGGTGGTAGGACTTCCCGAGGGCCTGCAGGATCTATAAAGAAAGAAATAAGTGAAGAACATCAGGAAATCTGTGCTTGGCTTCATTCTGTTTCACATTTCCTCACTCTCTGTATCCGAGAGAGTAAAAATAGTCTTTGCCTTTAGATTAGATTAATTTTTAATGATCCATGTGGGTATACTGAGTCATCACAGCAACAAAGAAAAGGACAAGGCTAAGAATAAGCTCACCAAGAGCAACAAGTAATCACACCTACCAAATAAAACTGAAAGAAAACCACAAGAGTTAAGTAATAATACTATGTCTTCTCTGGTAGATTTAAGATAGAAGCAGACAATATGTCCTATGTAACATACAAGAAGATGTACATAAGATATAAAAAATAAAAAAAACACTCTCAGTGAGCATGCCCAGCAGATTTCTATTGTAAGAGAGCATTTTGAATGTGCAGATGTGAAGATAAGGCAGCACAGTAAAAACTCCTTCAGCTCCGTGTGTGGAGTCATGTCAAGAAAAATCCCTCAAATGCTGCGGCACTTCCTGACTTGATCACATGCTTTGTCTGTTTTTGATTTTTCCCATGAGAATGTGTGTGTGTGTGTGTGTGTGTGTGTGTGTGTGCGCGCGTGTGTGGATGTGCATGCGTGCGTACTGTACGTGTATGAGAAAGTGCAAGAGACACACTCACAGATCCGATACTTCCCTCCAGAGTCTTTATCCAGATGTGCCCACAGAAAGCTCATTTAGGGTGAAGTAACGCTAAGCTTCTGCTGAGATCACCTGGCTCAGACCCACGCACACAAACTCCCACACAAAAGCACACATAGACTGGAGAGAAGTAACAGACACTCACCATGTCCATAATCAGATGTCCACATGCGTTGCACTTGTCCGCAGACTGCTGGAAACCAGAGTACTTTAACAGACAGAGGAAAGACGACAGTGATGTCATTGGAATTTGGTTCTTCAATGGATGACTGAAATCCCTGACTCTCTGTTTCAGACACTGAGCACTAAACAACTCCACTGTGTCCCAGGCATAATCCCAAGTAGCCTATGTGGTTTAGCATGTGTAGTTGTACTTAAATTTATCATGAAAACAACTCTTCCTCTTTGAGAACAGCACTGCTATAGTCTGCAATTAAAAAATCATAACAAACACAGACTGTGTGTGGAATTTGTTACAAAAGAATGAGGCCTTTCAGAGTGAATATGGCGTGGTTCCTGAGATTGGCATTTCACTCATCCAGTGTTTGAATCAGTCAGCTCAGCTTTGTTATTCCTTATTATGTATGAGCGGTGTCAGTGAGGAATGGCCACACCAACAGGCCAGGCAGAAGAGCAGCTGTAATTAACAGCACATAGAGGGAGCAGAGCCAGAGCAAATTTAATTCAGTATAAATTTTGATTTTAATTGAGCAGCTAAAAGCTTTTGGTGGAAGGGCAATTAGATACGGTTTTACACAGCGAGGGCTCCTGGGGTAAACACGCACAGAGCTACTGACAGTGTAAATAAAAGGATGAGTTGGGAAAGTACTTACAGCAAAACAAAAAAGGGCGGATTTCCTATAAAAACACAGTCACCACACTGGGTGCAAAACGTGCGCTTGAACTTACAAAAAACTTTTTCACAGGGTTTCAACTGTGTTAAATGTACATCCTGTGATTATGCATACTGTACGTTTTCCTTTTTTGCAAAGGACATATGGTCATACTGCACTGGTGTGAATGGCCTGACTGCCCTCCACCCTATAAACCATAGCAAAGCAGCTTCTCCAGTTACTGACCTCCTTCCAGTCCCACCCAAGGGAGGAAACTGATATGAATCAGCTGCATTAGATGTTGTAAACTGGGCCACAAGGTGAAAGTCTCTACCCTAAATTGTCTATTTAAGTTGAAGGCTGACATATTATTGGTTGCATTTAAGTGAAATGAACTTAACAATGGTGATTTAAAGTGATGTTTCCTTGTTAGTCGTAATTATAGATAGATTTTTACAACTTTAAACAGAGAAGTGCATTGGGTGAAATCACAACAAAGACTAGAAGAGCACATACTCAGCAGAGGTATACTAAATATAGTGTGTATTGACTGCTCACCAGAAAGTCCTCTTCACAAAAAACCTTCCCTCCGACATAGTAGAAAGCCTTCCCTCTCAGCCTTCGACCTGGAGAAATAAACAGACAGAGAAGCCCACTTTACTTTAGCAATACAATGCATGATCTGTACCTTGACCTCTAAAAAACCTCCAGTCTGAAAGAAAAAAATGTTTTGTCATTATTGAGATACAATGAGTAGATTAAAGCAGACTATAGAAGTCATGATATGATGTTGAAATGTCTTTGTGGAAAATCTTGCGAGGCCATGAGCCCAGGCTCAGAAAATAGTTACAGCACTAATGCATAAAGACCGTGGTGATTAATTACAGCCATTCGAAGGTAATGGACCCTCTTGCAATATTCATTATATCCTGCTAAATCCCAGGCAGATAAATCAAATAAACGGATCTGTGGTGTGCTAGTGTCTTAATATAATATTGCTGGGACACAGAGCAGGCTGCAGCAGGAAAGGGAACACATCTGGATCAAACACATGTGCAGAAAATGCTGATAAAATCCAATTGCTAGACAGGTGCAATAGATTAAACACTCTGCTCTATTGGATTTCATGGCAACCACAGGCCAAGACCTACAACGACCCACTATTCTTCTTCTTTGTTCCTTTCTGGTGTCTTTCCACATGCTGGGTGCGCTTCCTGTCTGTCTGTGCGCTTTAATCGTTCTATGGTCTGGATCTGGCTTCTTATGGCAGCACACATTCACATACACACACACACACACACACAGAAAAACCTCCCTGCTCACTTCACATAGCTATTCTTGCCCAGGTCCCACAGGAAGAGGGAACATTCCTCACATTTTCTGAGCAGGGAGGTGAGGGAGGGGACAGGCAGGGAGGAGGAGGGGTTAACCTTGGTGAACAGGAGCCCTCTTTATCTCCCATCTCATGCTCTGTTTACCTGATTACTTGTATCCAGATAGATTCACACACTGATTTAGCCACTAGGAAACACAGCTCATGTTACTTTATTCAGAGATGTCTCAGTATTAAGCCATCATGGGCAATGTTGCAAGTTACTGAGCAGGACTGCTTAATGGAAACACTGGACTTTTTTGTAGGGATCTTTACCTCCATGTGATGAAGTACCGTGATTTGTCAGGAATATCCAAAAAACAAACGTACAAAGTGAAGACAATGACAGTACTCATCTAATAAGGGAGACACAGAGCTCAGTCAAACCAGTTGACCTGTCTTTAAATCACTAAAGGTCATAATTTGCCTGTCAGGAGGGGTGAAAGAAACCAATAAACAGTTTTTCTTTAACAATGGGTTTGAATTATATATTGAATATGGAGATAACAACAAAGAAAAAACTGAAAAAAATAAACCCCATCATTCATCCTTTTAAATAAATGGCACATGAAATTCTCTGGACCAGTTATTCACAATTAAATTATTGTACTTTAATAGAATAATAATGTTCACAGCAGCCAAGGTCTAGCCAAGGCTCGTACAGTAAACACCTTAAGAGGAGACAAGTTATTTTGATCGGGCCGAGGTGTCAAACTGGCTTTGGGCAATTACTGACAGACAGTCTTGGAACTGTGTCCCTTAAGGAAAAAGGGAAGGATGAAGGGGATGAAAGTGAGATACGGGCCATTCCTCTTCTTCGCATTCCTGCCTTTTTTTTTCCAAGTGAGTCAGAGAGGGAAGGCTTTGCAGAAAGATAAGAGCTTAATTAAAGTCAGGAGTCAGGGCTGACGGTTTGAAAAGCACCAGAAAGAAGTGTGACTATTGCACTTTCATAAAAATGTAAAATACCTGAGGGACAGAACAAAACACACAGCCATTTTCTAATTAAAACATTCTATGAATTCTCTTATGTAATCCCATTCAGAAAATAAGCAGTTCACAATGACCCTGCCATGACTTCCTCGTCGAGCCTTAACTCTACTCTTTCCTGTGAGTAGATTACTCAAGTAAGACATTTCAGCAAAAGAGCCACATCTCTTTTATACCAATTTCACATTTGTAGACTGTTCAGTCTCATCTTACATCATTTGCTGTCCTGCCAAATATATCTATGTATGTTAAGTTGACAAAGTAAAAAACCTCTGTGCACTTACGGGAATTATCTCTGGCAGTTTGAAAGCATTTCTTTGACTATAAACAGCACCTGGGACATTTGGTCCAGGCCCTGACATTCTACCCACCAGATGTTAACATACCAGTGGATTCAGGACGAATCAAATCCTTTGTTTGTGTTCTCCAAAGACTGTGGACTGGCTGGGATAAAGGGCTGACATTATGAAAGCAGAAACTGAGATGGGGAATGGATACCACTGTTATTGCTTGCATTACTGCTGTGTGAAAAAATGACCAAAAAGAAAAAAAAAACACCCCACATCCCATTAATGTAGCTACAAGGAAGGCACATACATCTGTGAAGTCATTTCTACTTGCATTTCATTTTAAATATAAATATAATGGAAGCAAATATAAGAGAATCTCATATAAGGAAAGGCAATTGTTTTCTTTTTTCCTTCTACTTCTCTCTTTTCAGAGATCTGTTGGCTACTGTGTAACCCAATTCCAACAAACAGGACTTAATCTCCAACTGAAATTGGTATGGCACCGTTAACTGTTTGTAAACAGTCAATGATTAGCCTGGAGGGAAGCCCCCCTGCAGCG
>BRZM01002001.1:121511-141153 GCA_033238685.1 Lates japonicus
GCGTACGATGGTTCATTTTCTTTATGCTCAGGCCGCCCAAGGCTGCATGGTATGTTAATAAAGAAGAAGAAGCCGAAATAGCACCACATCATCGTTTGCTGAACAGTTATCGGTCGTTAAATATCAGTATTCCAGAGGAGATAAAAGGAAAACACAGCCGCCGCAGTGAGTACCGCATTCCAGTCTCACCGAGTTATCGTAAATAAGACCTTCGATTATCATCTTAGAAAATCGCACAGGCAATGGCGGTCGATCTGCCTGGCGACGTCTCACCCCACGAAAGTCATATCCGCCTGAAGAGCAGCTTCCGATTGCTGGGCCGACCGGCATATCGCCCGGCCTGGGCAGCGTCACCTGGCCCGCGCGTCAGAGGTTAAACAGATCAGCTGGCGGGAGAACAGCGCGCGGCCGCGCGTGAGATCCGTTCCAGCAAAGACGCAGATGTTTTCGGCGATTCATGTTGTCAGCCGCCGAGGTGGTGACTGAAGTTTGACACCGATCTCGAGCGTCACCGAGTTGCCGTCGCGATCGTGAGTGGGTCACCAGGCTTGGTAATCAACATGAAGTCGGCTGAAAGATCAGAAGCGCCGATGCCGAGGAGCCACAGCCGTTATATTCACGATGGGCGGCCCATCTTTGGTTAGCGTCAGGGACCACCTGCTCGGCCAGCCGAAGACCAACCGCGCCATTTGTTCAGTTCAGCAATTGAATAACTCCGGCGAAATATGATCGTCTGAGTGAAGAACAAAATCCCAGCCTCGAGGCAGTAGATTGCTCACCAGCTCGCCCGTCTGGTTATATGAAGAGATGATTCACATCTTCATACTAGCGGAATCCTGATCTGTACCATCCACCGCAGTCCCAACCGTCGACCGGTGCCAGCACGGTCTGTGTTCACCTGTTATCCGCCCGTCTGGTCCACACGACCACTTTGTCGACAACCAATGCCAACCATCAGCCATTTTAACCACCTCAGCAGCTTTCTCTGGACAGGGGCTGCTGTGGATAAGGTTTTGAATGAAGGTTCCCCGCTGGGACTGTAGAGCGGGAGGAGGGGGCAGTAGTTTGCGGGGTCGTCCAGGCTATCGGATCTGGGATCTGCTCACATTTATAACCAGACAGACGGAGGCTTGTTCAGGGCAGAGCTGAGCTGGACGGTCGGACACTCTAACCGGGGAGAACGCGGAGTTTTTAAAACTTTTATTTATTCACTCCGGACTATTTATAAGGACGGAAAAGTTGGAAATCATTGAAAAAAGTTTCACTCTGGGTTTGGACCCTGGTCTCCCTTCAAGACTACGAGCTGCTGGACTGTAAGCTAATAATTCACTCTGGAAATAACTCTTCCACAGACTGTTGTGATTTAGCTAGGCTTTAGCCTTTAAATAAAACTGCTTTAAACTTAACTTTATTGAACACACAGAGACACACAGCTTCAAAATGGATAAATACGAGGATTTAGGACTAGAGGCGAGTAAGTTTATTGAGGACCTGAACATGTATGAAGCATCCAGGGATGGTTTATTTCGAATGAGGAGGGATGCAGGAAATAACCCCGACTTTGAAGAGACACGGAGAGTTTTTGCCTCCAAAATGACTAAAATACACATGCAGAAACAGCAAGAGGAGATGGCAAAAAACAACCAGGCCATTAAAATGAATGGGGGTCACAACAGCACATATTACACCAAAGATAGACCGCCCATCAATAGTTACAGGCAGCCCGGTGAGGCGGCAGCGAAGCCACCGATACTCTCTGGCCCAGTGCCGGGCACCGCAGCCGGGTGTCAGTACGCACAGTTGGACGGTCAGAAACACCACACAGGTATACAGTCTGAACTTCCAGCCGGCAGGCCATATGGCTATGGAAACAGTTACGATAGTAAGGAGCGCTTAGAGCCACGTTCATACCAGCAGAACACCCCTGCTCCCCCCAGCCCAGGAAACGCGTCTCACAGCGCGCCTACACATGCTCGTCACCCGGTCAGCCAGCCAGCTGCCTGGGCCCCATCCAGGGAGAGCCAGCTTTCCCCATCTTTGCCAGGGTCTGGGAGCAGCGGTGTGTCTCAGCAGCAGCCCCAGCGCCTTCCTGCAGCTCCCGCCACCAACAGTCTTCCATCCCAGCAGAATCAGGTTGTCACCCCTCCTGTAAACCAGAGTCCACCCACCTCTGCTGGGCCAGCCAGGGGATGGGCTAGCGAACCTTCTGGATCACCAAAACCAGACCTCATCCCTGCCCTGCCTCTGAGTGCCTTCACGGGAGGAGCAGATTTCCACGCGCAGCAGCCCTCCATACAGCCTGCTGCCCATTATGCACCACCTTCTCCAACTTCAAGACCCTCTACCAGCCATAATGGTCCTGTGGCAACTTCCCCTGTCCTACCTGTACCTTCTGAAACACCCCAACCCAAGGCCCAGGTGACATCTGCTACCTTGAGCCCGGGCAGTGTCTCCAAAAGCAGCAGCAGCAGCCAGGGTCAAGGTCAGAGCCAAATACCTAGCTGTGGACAGGCTGCCAGTGCTGAAGCTGAAGCACCTTGTTCCCCCAAGCCTGTCCAGCTACCCTGCCAGTCTCTCGTCACGCAGCCCCCTGAGCAGGGGCCTTCAGCTGCTGAAATAAAGTTAGAAGCTCTCACTAAACGCCTTGAAAAAGAGATGGATGCCCAACCAAAGGCGGACTACTTTGGTAAGACTTTTTAGACCACCATTACCAACAAGGGGGCCTCTGTCAGTCAGACCACTGCTGTAAGGCCCGTTGAATGACAGAACCGCCCACCCACAGTTCAGAACATAAATCCACTTGTGTCTGATTTCATATTTACACATGCACACACTTTCACCCTTTGTCATCTTGTTTTCTAAAGATGACAATCAGGAGGGTATCTCAGTCATCTCATGTCTTTGTTTGATGGCATTCTCGTGGTCTTTGCTGATTAAATAGTTGAAATTTATTAGACAGAGACTGTAGATCTCTTCTATGTGGAATGCAGACAGAATAATTTTCCAATTTGTTTCACGTCTTTTTTTAAATGATTCATTGTCTACCCTCTTGGCAGCAGCAATAAACCCTTGAGCAGTGGAAGGTGGGGCCAGGGACAGAAAGAAGAATGTTTCCCTTTTATCTCCTCCCAGAAATTTAATAGGTTACTATTGAGTCAACATTGATGGCTGAACTCTTTAGCTAGAGCTTGATGACTTTTGTCAGGTCTGTGCACCAGTAAGTTTGTGATTGTTTTAGTCCCTTCCACTATGAATGACAGAGTGGCATTTGCAAATTTCCAAATGACGTAATTTTTGCAGACCTGTGCTTGCACATTTCTCATTGGTCTTTGTTAGCATACCATGCATGCTTGTGATGAACACATGGGCATAAGGAAAATGATAATAAATAACATCAGCTGTGACAGTTAGTTCTGGCTTTTGGGGCACATTAAGTAACAAGTATCCATGGTTTCCCATCATCAGCAGAATGATATCACTCATATTAGTGCCTGTAGCACTTCTGCTAGTCTATCTTCACTATAGAAGCTCTGTCAGGAAATTACACATGATTTGCTGTGACACCAGCTGACAGAAGCGGATACAATTAATAGTTTGTTGCAGAGAATGCTGGTGCTCACGTGTTGGACAGGTGTTTGGAGCCAAGGCCATTCATGAAAACGGGATGTCCCGCTTCAGGAACGAAAGATAGTGGCAGGGGGGAGAGCGTGAGATAGGCGGTATCGGGTTTGAGGCCACAAAGCACCCCCATCACACACTCACACACACACACACACACACACACAGACTCACAGCCCACCCTCGCCTCCTCGCAGGAGGAATTTCCTGCTGGAATGTCACGATTGTAATTCACAGCCTTCCGCAGCCCCCCCCGTGCGCTTATATTGGTGTGTAAGGGAAGATGTTCTGGTGTACGTCACTGTCACGACGAGGCTCATAAATAGCACAGTGACGTGAATATTACAGATGTGTGGGAGAGCACAGTGTACAATCAGCAGTAGTGTAGGTTTTGAAGCAGAGCCGTATATGTCGCTTTTCACACACACATTTCCACATAGCCCACACACAGTTCCTGTGAGGAGTTTCCCACCAGATCGTGGGTCATCCTCTGAGTCACGCTCTCATGCCAGAAAAAACTTGAGTAGGCTAGCTTTCTTCACAAAACTTTAGTGTCTTCATAATTTTGCGTCAAAAAATCTGACAAAGACACATATGCCTTCTTCAAACTTAAAAGGACTATTAGTGTGTTGTCACATTTATAAACCCCATTTATGTATGAATGAGGTTAGGTTGTTGAAAGTTAACATTTCTTTGTCAGCATCAGGACTAAACATAATGTTCTTTCAAATGTTCCACCAATGCCTCAGTGGTAATTAACCGATCCAGTGAGCTGTGTCTGTACACAGGACTCGGATCCATCAGAGTTCCCGACCGTACACTGAGTGCTGATTGGCATGACTGCAGCTGGAGGTTCTGGGAAAATGAGTCTGATGCCAAACGGCTGCACCAGGGGAACACTGAGGAATGTCTGAAGGGAGAGAGTGAGGAATTTTAGAAATGAGGTCTTAAGATAAAAAGGGGAGGGGAGTCCCAGACAAGTTTAGAGGTGCCTGCAGTGCAGCTGAATGGATGAGTAGACAAACTGAGAGATTTAGGGACAAGGTCGTGGATGTGTTTTTGTCCTGGGCTACAAGAGCCTGAGAGGATGTGAGATTTATAGACAAGTTCATCCAAGAGGGGAGAAGTAGTGGGACATCCCAGTGTTCTGTCCCCTCCCCTCCTCCCTTCCTCTAACTTCCACACACACTGACACACACACACACATAAAAGTTAGCCTCCAAAAGCCCGCCAAAGCAGAAGCCAAGAATCCCTGGGAAGAGTTAAGACGAAGCTTTCCAGTCTACAGCCAGATGGGATAAATTAATCCTCCATCTTAACACAACACTAAACGCTCCTCTGAATGTGTGTGTGTGTGTGTATGTGTGTGTGGAAGTTAGAGGAAGGGAGGAGGGGAGGGGACAGAACACTGGGATGTCCCACTACTTCTCCCCTCTTGGATGAACTTGTCTATAAATCTCACATCCTCTCAGGCTCTTGTAGCCCAGGACAAAAACACATCCACGACCTTGTCCCTAAATCTCTCAGTTTGTCTACTCATCCATTCAGCTGCACTGCAGGCACCTCTAAACTTGTCTGGGACTCCCCTCCCCTTTTTATCTTAAGACCTCATTTCTAAAATTCCTCACTCTCTCCCTTCAGACATTCCTCAGTGTTCCCCTGGTGCAGCCGTTTGGCATCAGACTCATTTTCCCAGAACCTCCAGCTGCAGTCATGCCAATCAGCACTCAGTGTACGGTCGGGAACTCTGATGGATCCGAGTCCTGTGTACAGACACAGCTCACTGGATCGGTTAATTACCACTGAGGCATTGGTGGAACATTTGAAAGAACATTATGTTTAGTCCTGATGCTGACAAAGAAATGTTAACTTTCAACAACCTAACCTCATTCATACATAAATGGGGTTTATAAATGTGACAACACACTAATAGTCCTTTTAAGTTTGAAGAAGGCATATGTGTCTTTGTCAGATTTTTTGACGCAAAATTATGAAGACACTAAAGTTTTGTGAAGAAAGCTAGCCTACTCAAGTTTTTTCTGGCATGAGAGCGTGACTCAGAGGATGACCCACGATCTGGTGGGAAACTCCTCACAGGAACTGTGTGTGGGCTATGTGGAAATGTGTGTGTGAAAAGCGACATATACGGCTCTGCTTCAAAACCTACACTACTGCTGATTGTACACTGTGCTCTCCCACACATCTGTAATATTCACGTCACTGTGCTATTTATGAGCCTCGTCGTGACAGTGACGTACACCAGAACATCTTCCCTTACACACCAATATAAGCGCACGGGGGGGGCTGCGGAAGGCTGTGAATTACAATCGTGACATTCCAGCAGGAAATTCCTCCTGCGAGGAGGCGAGGGTGGGCTGTGAGTCTGTGTGTGTGTGTGTGTGTGTGTGTGAGTGTGTGATGGGGGTGCTTTGTGGCCTCAAACCCGATACCGCCTATCTCACGCTCTCCCCCCTGCCACTATCTTTCGTTCCTGAAGCGGGACATCCCGTTTTCATGAATGGCCTTGGCTCCAAACACCTGTCCAACACGTGAGCACCAGCATTCTCTGCAACAAACTATTAATTGTATCCGCTTCTGTCAGCTGGTGTCACAGCAAATCATGTGTAATTTCCTGACAGAGCTTCTATAGTGAAGATAGACTAGCAGAAGTGCTACAGGCACTAATATGAGTGATATCATTCTGCTGATGATGGGAAACCATGGATACTTGTTACTTAATGTGCCCCAAAAGCCAGAACTAACTGTCACAGCTGATGTTATTTATTATCATTTTCCTTATGCCCATGTGTTCATCACAAGCATGCATGGTATGCTAACAAAGACCAATGAGAAATGTGCAAGCACAGGTCTGCAAAAATTACGTCATTTGGAAATTTGCAAATGCCACTCTGTCATTCATAGTGGAAGGGACTAAAACAATCACAAACTTACTGGTGCACAGACCTGACAAAAGTCATCAAGCTCTAGCTAAAGAGTTCAGCCATCAATGTTGACTCAATAGTAACCTATTAAATTTCTGGGAGGAGATAAAAGGGAAACATTCTTCTTTCTGTCCCTGGCCCCACCTTCCACTGCTCAAGGGTTTATTGCTGCTGCCAAGAGGGTAGACAATGAATCATTTAAAAAAAGACGTGAAACAAATTGGAAAATTATTCTGTCTGCATTCCACATAGAAGAGATCTACAGTCTCTGTCTAATAAATTTCAACTATTTAATCAGCAAAGACCACGAGAATGCCATCAAACAAAGACATGAGATGACTGAGATACCCTCCTGATTGTCATCTTTAGAAAACAAGATGACAAAGGGTGAAAGTGTGTGCATGTGTAAATATGAAATCAGACACAAGTGGATTTATGTTCTGAACTGTGGGTGGGCGGTTCTGTCATTCAACGGGCCTTACAGCAGTGGTCTGACTGACAGAGGCCCCCTTGTTGGTAATGGTGGTCTAAAAAGTCTTACCAAAGTAGTCCGCCTTTGGTTGGGCATCCATCTCTTTTTCAAGGCGTTTAGTGAGAGCTTCTAACTTTATTTCAGCAGCTGAAGGCCCCTGCTCAGGGGGCTGCGTGACGAGAGACTGGCAGGGTAGCTGGACAGGCTTGGGGGAACAAGGTGCTTCAGCTTCAGCACTGGCAGCCTGTCCACAGCTAGGTATTTGGCTCTGACCTTGACCCTGGCTGCTGCTGCTGCTTTTGGAGACACTGCCCGGGCTCAAGGTAGCAGATGTCACCTGGGCCTTGGGTTGGGGTGTTTCAGAAGGTACAGGTAGGACAGGGGAAGTTGCCACAGGACCATTATGGCTGGTAGAGGGTCTTGAAGTTGGAGAAGGTGGTGCATAATGGGCAGCAGGCTGTATGGAGGGCTGCTGCGCGTGGAAATCTGCTCCTCCCGTGAAGGCACTCAGAGGCAGGGCAGGGATGAGGTCTGGTTTTGGTGATCCAGAAGGTTCGCTAGCCCATCCCCTGGCTGGCCCAGCAGAGGTGGGTGGACTCTGGTTTACAGGAGGGGTGACAACCTGATTCTGCTGGGATGGAAGACTGTTGGTGGCGGGAGCTGCAGGAAGGCGCTGGGGCTGCTGCTGAGACACACCGCTGCTCCCAGACCCTGGCAAAGATGGGGAAAGCTGGCTCTCCCTGGATGGGGCCCAGGCAGCTGGCTGGCTGACCGGGTGACGAGCATGTGTAGGCGCGCTGTGAGACGCGTTTCCTGGGCTGGGGGGAGCAGGGGTGTTCTGCTGGTATGAACGTGGCTCTAAGCGCTCCTTACTATCGTAACTGTTTCCATAGCCATATGGCCTGCCGGCTGGAAGTTCAGACTGTATACCTGTGTGGTGTTTCTGACCGTCCAACTGTGCGTACTGACACCCGGCTGCGGTGCCCGGCACTGGGCCAGAGAGTATCGGTGGCTTCGCTGCCGCCTCACCGGGCTGCCTGTAACTATTGATGGGCGGTCTATCTTTGGTGTAATATGTGCTGTTGTGACCCCCATTCATTTTAATGGCCTGGTTGTTTTTTGCCATCTCCTCTTGCTGTTTCTGCATGTGTATTTTAGTCATTTTGGAGGCAAAAACTCTCCGTGTCTCTTCAAAGTCGGGGTTATTTCCTGCATCCCTCCTCATTCGAAATAAACCATCCCTGGATGCTTCATACATGTTCAGGTCCTCAATAAACTTACTCGCCTCTAGTCCTAAATCCTCGTATTTATCCATTTTGAAGCTGTGTGTCTCTGTGTGTTCAATAAAGTTAAGTTTAAAGCAGTTTTATTTAAAGGCTAAAGCCTAGCTAAATCACAACAGTCTGTGGAAGAGTTATTTCCAGAGTGAATTATTAGCTTACAGTCCAGCAGCTCGTAGTCTTGAAGGGAGACCAGGGTCCAAACCCAGAGTGAAACTTTTTTCAATGATTTCCAACTTTTCCGTCCTTATAAATAGTCCGGAGTGAATAAATAAAAGTTTTAAACCCATGTCTCCCCGGTTAGAGTGTCCGACCGTCCAGCTCAGCTCTGCCCCGAACAAGCCTGTCTGCCTGGTTATAAAATGTGAGCAGATCCCAGATCCGATAGCCTGATCAGACCCCAAAACTACTGCCCCCTCCTCCCGCTTTACAGTCCCAGCGGGGAACCTTCATTCAAAACCTTATCCACCGCAGCCCCTGTCAAGAGAAAACTACTTCAAAGTGATTAAAATAGCTGATACGTCGTTAACGTAGCGACGGTTATCTGACAAAAGTAGTCGACCGTTGATGGACCAGACCGCGGGATAACTGTCGATATCACGGAGCTGCATGTGGCCACCGTGGTCGCTGGCTGGTGTTGGGACTGAAAACATGGAGCAGCGTTTGTTTTAAAAGCATGCGCTCAAACCAAGGACAAGTAAAAAGCAGAGTCGAGGGGCAGCGGACTATTGCTACACAGCGACGTTATAAGTAGGCTTTGGTTTAAAATAACGGAACCTGGGGGCAGAAAATCGCCCGCTTTTTATCCGGTTCCGCGACAGTTAACACATCCTGTGTCGTTTTTAAAAATATATCGAGAGCAAGTTGACTCAGTCGCTTCTCTTTGAGTCAGCAAAACAAACGTTGGACTTTGGCTTTTGCTCCATTAAATTAAAGGGTTGAACTGCGAGCAGAAAGAGTTTTTCCCATGGGTAAATTGAGTATATTTACTCAAGTAGCCCACTAACAAAAAAATTAAGGTTCCTGTACTTTTGATTATTTGGGTATTCTATATTTGTGGAGTTGTTATTTTACTTTCTACTCCATGTCTGTGACAGCTACTTTATAAGATTTTTACATAGCCTACAGGACACGTGATCTGCTTAGAAAATATTCAACCACCCAGCAAAATATACAGCACTTAAAATCAACTCCACCTCCATCAACTTTCATCCATCACCAGTTCACTATAAAGAACCTAGTGTAAAAAATTACAAGGACCATTTTCTGCATTGAGAACTTTTCATACTCAGTACATTTTGCTAATAATAAATCAACTTACATATACTTTTACATTACACACTTACATACACATCCACGACTGGCTATTAACCAGAATAGTTTGACTAAATGTAAACTTTGCGTCACTAGACACAACTTTTTTAAAGTTTTCCTACATCCTTATAAAAATCTATGGATGCACAAACCCATATAACTATATTAAACTGCAGTGTATGGGTGTGTTTTGTGGTGATGGAGGACTATTTGCTATGCCTGCAACTTCCTTTTGCCTTTGCTGAGGACGTCACAGCCATCTCCTGTGCATGGAAAACACAGCTACAGACGTTGTGACCCCCCACATTGTGTGCTGACCCTGACTGGAATATATGAGACTGGAGTTGGGGTACAGTGGGATGAACTCATGCTGTGAATGGAAAGAAAGACTCAATTTCCTTAGTTAACACACAGGAACACATTTTATGTGTCCTGATAAAGCCTCAGTGTGCATGTATTGCAAAAAAAAAAAAAAAAAAAAAAACATGGAGCCAGTATGTTTAGCTCTAGGCTGCTGTTGGCGCCATAATTAAACAGATTGTTTTTTTACAGGGCACAGCTATCTGTATGTTTAGAAATAGAATACTATAGTGAGCCTGCTCTTCAAGCAAGAGGCTTAACTTGTTTACTTCATTCTTATATACCTTAACAAAAGCAGCTGAGGGTATAATTGTAGCAAAAAGCCAATAGGAACAGGATCATGTACAGTTAATACCTGCAATATGTCAAAGCAGATTGACCAACATGTTAACAACAGCAGGGGTTGGAAAACCTGAGATCATTTGGTTTCACCACTGAGCATTAATCAGCCTATTTGTGACTTTTAGTACATTATTAAAGGACAAAAATAGACCAATACCAATTACAACCTTTTTCCTTGTCTTCAAACCTCCACGTCCATTTTTGCTTATCAATCATAGAGGGTGGGTGAAATAGACAACATCTAATATCACCTAATCTGTTGCTGCTTGCAGGAAATAAGCAGTCAGTGTCAAGCCAGTAGTATGTATCTCAGAAGGCTTTATAAAATACAGTATAAGCACTTTCTATATTTAGATTGTTGATTGGAGTTAAACAGTTTGTTTTACTGTGAGGTAAATACATTTGCATGGCAGCATATTCGGTGGCAAAAGAGTCAAATTCAAATAGCAGCAATTACTGGCTTTTTTCAGGGTCAGGCTTTACTACAGCAGCTGCAGTACTGAGTAAGAGATAAGAAGTCACTGTGTGCTTAGAGCTAAGCAGCAGTTGTTCTGGATGGATGAAAAAATGCAATAAAAGCTCTGGCAGATAAGAAGAGGGATGTGAAATAATAATTACCTCCACACCTATATGATACCTTCATATTAGTCTTTATATGTAGGAAAGATCAAACAACACATCGTTTATATATATGTATACCATACATACAGGTTTCTGTGGATAGGGCCTCACCCTTTCTTTTTGTACATACATATACTGGAAGCATACAGTAGATCCCTGAGGATAAAACATGTCACATCTGTGTGTGTTTCAACAGTGCTGAAAAGGCCAAATAAAAAAAAGCCTGTTTCTATGGAGAGGTACAGTCAATAAATGAGTAATTTGGCAAGTGTGGTGCCTTCACATACATGCCAAGAGTTTAGCTTTATCCCCAGCACAATTAAAGGACTAGTGAAAATTGCTTATACAATGAGCTCACACAAAAACATCCACGGATGACCAAATGCCACCAGCCTTGAGGTCAGACTCCGAGATAATGAGCTGTGGTATTGCGATGTCCCAGAGAATACACACAGCCAGTGGAGGTGATCAGACTCTGCTGCACCTAATCTTCTTCTTTTTTCTTTTTTTTCCACCAGCTGTGGAGTTTTAAGAGGAAGGGGAGTTGGATTTTCTTTAACTCTCATAGACAAATCACACTGTACATCCTATGTAGAAAAGACTACGACTGTGGTCTGCAGAGAAAGTGAGTCACAGCGAATACTGTTGCCCATTCAATAATCCTTTGTCGCCATGGAAACTGCAGAGCGGACGAAAAGTGTTAAATGACTTCAGGGCTACAGTGACAAATTAATTATTAGAGGAAGGCACTGCACAGCTCAGACCTCATTTACAAAAGAAAGCTGTTCAGAAATATCCTCCAATTATTTATTCAAACATGTGGTACTTGTGCCTGGTGAAGAATTCTCTTGCATTTCCTTTAACCCACCTAAAATGGCTATGCTTGTTGCTCTTTTCGTGACACAGCAATCTCAGCTTATTATTCAGGCAAGTTCAAGTTCGACTTCCGTTTATTGACTGGTGTTACAGGCAAAGTATAAAGGAGGGAAAGTAAAATATAGCAGCAATAATATTGGTGAAAGGAAGAGGTCAGGGTTAACAATCACATGGATCTAATACTTATTTCATATAGCGCCAGTCTGAATGTGGGAAAGAAAATATACACACACAAAGATGAAGTGACTGAGGATAAAATCCACCTCTATCTTTGTCTGGTACACAAAACCACTTTTGTGCTGTGATTGCATCTGTTGAGATAAACTAATCTGAGAGAATGCAGAAAGTAACTAACATGCTTTGGCCTCTTGCTCTCCTTCTTCATCCTTTCTGGTTTCTCTTCCGTTCGGCTCTCCTGGAGAGCCTTTTCCCGTCACCTGATGTCAGGAGAGATAGAGCATAGAAATATGGAAAAAGGTTGAGGGGACTGGTAAGGAACATTCTGTTTTCCCTCCTGTCCTCCGCACATTTTTAAATTCACTATGTTTTCAATAAAAAACATTGTTTTAAACCTTCCATTACTTATGTAACAAGATACAGCATGATTTTATCAGTCATAAGCTGAACATCCCCATGGAAAATGCAGCACTCTAAAACAGAAGCTGACCCTGCAAAACTGACCTTGACATCTCCCTTTTCAAAGAGATCACATTCATTTTTGTTCATTTACACACACAGATTCCAGGCAAAATCAGAGACTTTTTATTGTACAGCTGTTGAAACCTTGGATGATCTCTTGAGACGGGCACTGCATGCCGTCATCAAAGACGTAATGCTTGCATGTATCAAAAACTGCCACTCACACACAGCCTTTAAAGGAGATAGGGGCCGGTATGACGCACGGATACATTTCCCAGTGCTCTGGCTCGGCGGCCTGCCAGGACGGGGCTGACGGGCTGAGTCATGTTGGCCCAGTGCTGAGACGGACACCAAGTTGACAACAGGCAGAGAGAGCTCAGCCATCGATGTCCGTTTACGCTGCAAGTAGTCTGAAAATCCCAACCACATTTGACCTCGGATATCTCCAGACCTTTGATGGTCACAGGTTCCAGCAAAACGCAGGGCCCCATGTATGGTGCTCAGAGGAGGACTGTGGCTGTGCTGCACCAGAGGTGGAGACGAATACCGATAAGGCAGATCATGAGTGACTCCAGCCGGGACACTGAGCAGAGGGGCATGGCAGAGACAATGAGGGAGGTCGTGGTTCTGTGCAATGCTGAAATTGGTGTTACGGGTAAAGGGGGGATGGAATGATGATCAAAACCCCTAGCTTAATGGGGAAGGGAGGGGGTTGTGATCTGAAAGAAACAGGTGTTAAATCCTCACTTGGAAACTTATAAAAGATAATAAAGAATAAAAGGATAGTCACACCTTCTTAGGTCTTTTATTAAAAAACAGGAAATATAATAAAATGTCTTTAGACATATTTACATTTAAGTTTTGACACTTTATTATTAACCAACTTTCATCCTTTCTGCTTGTCTTGCCATGACATATAAAAAGAATCCACCCTTTTGTCTGCCTTTCCCGTCCTGAATCACTGATTGACAAGAATCCATGACTATCTTTCAGTTAAAAAAAAAAAAGCAGTGGTGAATACCCACGTCATTCATCAATGAGGTGAAGTTGATAAGGGCGTCCTGGGGGAGAGGATGGCTTCTTGGATGCTGGCGCTCACAGGTGCTTCAGTCCGGTGGGGCTCTCCAGGATCAGGCTGGGTTGCACCTGCTCGGTGTCTTGGACACCTGCAGAGGCACGCCACCGTCCCGCAGGCCGTAAGGTTTATCTGAGGCAGAATTAAGAGGTAAGCAGATGAGAAGCACAAACTGTTGAGTCTCCATCTGAAAAATGTTTGCCGTGTCGCAGCTGCAACTAAGTCTTGCTTCCTGACATAAAAGTCCCAAAATAACAAGACGTAGCCTCCCTCCACATATACACATAGTTAGTGGTAGGTATACACCCCAAGTCTTGTATGTTTAGAACAAGGATGTGCACACGGCGAATGTGATCATGTTCTGGAAGTGGTTGAAAATTAATGGTAAAAGTGGTGTTTATGTGTGTGTGTGTGTGTGTGTGTGTGTGTGTGTGTGTGTGTGTGTGTGTGTGTGTGTCAGGAGGCCGCCAGCCTTGGCCTTCTGGGACAAACCAAAGTACGTGATTAGAGGACAGACAGAGCGAGGTTGCCTGGGTGAGGATCGAGGAAGCCCAACAACAGAGAGCTTCCAGTTCAAAGTAAACCAACATCATCACTGTCATTATCATCGCCGAACGCTGGGAGCTTTCCGTAAATATATGTACTGTGTCTGCATGTGTGTGGGAGGAGTGTATAGGATTGATAGCTTTTGTGTATTAGAGCTGACTAAGAAGCAAAGAAGAATACAGAAATGAAAATGTAAGGGGTACATTTCATGTTTGGGTTTCAAAGCACTTCCAGGTTTTCTTTTCATTTATCTTCGGGTTTTTTGTCTCTCTCTGTCACAGCAGAGAGGGAGAATCCAGCCGGTGAAAGACAGGTGCTGTTAGTCATTGATCAGGTTTGTTGGTCATCACACACGCGCGTGTGTGGAGTGATTGAGGGGATTAGAGGGTTCCTCTCGTGGGATGAATTCGTTAGGAAGAAAAACAGCTGTAGATTAAAGCAGTGTGAGCTTATCCATTAACTGAGTCAATGTTCAGAGCGTGTGATGACTGACACGTGTTGTCTGTGTGTGTGTGTGTGTGTAGCTGCAACCAGCCGTGTTGAGTATGTGTGACACTTGGATCTGATCCAAGGTGATTTTTTTTAACCTTCCCATCACAGCTGGATATTCCCTCTGATTGTCTGTACACTTTTGGCGCACACACACACACACACACACACACACACACTTTCATTCCTGATGATGACATACACTGCCAAAGTGAGGGCTTTCACTAGTTGTGTGATTGGGATCACAGACAGGAAAAAAGCACAAGAAATAAGACTGAGAGATTCAGGAATAACACTGTGGCTCTGTTCCTGGCTTTTAATTATTGACCCACTTGTCTATTTAGCTTAAAGCCTGCCACTTGACAGAATGCATAAACACACATGTACATATACACACACAAACACACACACACACACACACGGGGTAATCATAGGCTCTCTTGAAAATTACAGACTATGAATGTAATCATGGACCTAAGACTTTGAGTTTAAGAGTGGAGAGTTTGAGTAAAAATGCCAGTGGATGCAAGAGCAAACGTGTGTGCATATATCTATTAATAAAGTCATGTATAAACAAAGAGCAAAGGGCTGTCGCTGAACAAAAACATTTTATCTTCAGGATTAAAATTAAGAAAAATGCATGATTTGTTTCAGAGGTTTTGGAGGGCGGGGTGGGGTGGGTGATCCTACCAGTACAGACAGCTCCACAAAGTCAGGGACCTCCAGGTACTCCGGGTCCACAGTCGGCCAGGACTGTTGCAGGACGTCTCCTCCTCGCTGAAGTAGGGGACTGAGGGGGTTTTTCACCTGGCAGAGACCTGGGGGGGTGGGGGGTGGTGGGTCCGGAAGGAAACACACAAGGGCATCACTGACAATCCAATACACTGACACACTAAGAGGATGCTTGCTGAGGTTGGGAGACAATAAGCAAAAAGAAAGAAAAAGAAATATTTGAAAATAGACCAGAACCTACAAACTCACTAAATTTAGTAAAGCAAGCCAGATAAGTAGCTGGGGAAGGCGCTTCTGTTGCTTTTTACTCAACTCGTTGAGAAAAAATATCTTGAAGTAAAGCGTCAAACAACAACTAGCTATCACACCACCCCGTCCTGGCTCTCAGTTAAACCACAAAGTGCACATCCCACTAGAGGCACAAGGGAAGGATATGAACTTCCTCTATCCTGTTTCTGGTGTGTGTGTGTGTGTGTGTGTGTGTGTGTGTGTGAAATTACAAACAACAAGTGAGAGTTTGAAACAGTACAACGTGACTGAGTGCAGCAGGGGGTCACACATCCCTTGCTAGCATGTCCTGTTTATAAGGCAGTTTTAGAACTACACACCACGCCAAAATGCGCAGAGGCCACTTATTAAAAACACACACACACACACACACACACACACACACACACACCTATTCCTACCAGCGACGATCTGTCAAGTTTTCCCTGACTCTGGCTATCAGCTGGACAATGTGTTTTTCCGGGAACCTCTCTGCTCTCAGCTGCGTGCAGAAAGCTTGTGTGTACGTGTCATCGACAATACAGAGCCCAGGGCCAGGCCAGCCGGGGCAAGATCCCATACGAGGGTATAAAAACTGACGCTAGATTTTTCTATTGTTTGTTTTCACTGCTCAAGAGCTCTTAATGTGAGCTTTCAGTTTCATTTGCTGCACAGTGTGTGTCGGTAAAAAAGACACTGTAGATTTGTTTAGAGATAAAATGAAAGAAGTTTCAATGACAAGTTTCTACCTACTGACTGAACTGTTAGGTTATATCACCATCAGCGTTTACTGGTAATAGATAAGGCACTGTCAATACGTTTATCTGAGGCAACTTCCTCTTACAGACATTGTACCACACACTTAAGTGATTTAGTCTAAACTATTTGAAATTATCGTTGACATTTCTGCTCTCCCATACTGGTTTTACCTTATACATGAGAGAATAATTTATTATTTGTCAGGTAGTCATCTGTCACGCACCTGCCCAAAGTTCAGAAGCCAGGTGAGGGGCCATGGGTGCCGGCCATCATCACCAGCAGCCACAGAGCCTCCTCAAACTCCACGCCACTGAATCACCCTGGACTGTTGCACCTGAACACACACACACACGCGCACGCATTTGGGACAGTGGAGAAAATGTGGTTTCATGGTAATAGAGGATGAACGCCTTCTTTATTTCCTCGTCGAGGAAATTTCACATTCAGTGTATTAAAATCCTATCAGACGAGAAATGCAGCGTTGAAAGGAAGTCCTCTGTGAAGTGAGAGATCGAAAATACCAGCAGCAACTACAAAACAAACAAACAAAACGAAACAAACAAGAGGGTGACACACCCAATTAGTAAGAAATTATGAAATTAAGGAGCTTTTTGTTCTGTTGATTACTGGACATAATGGATGTTTCCGCTAGACTGACTGTCATGGAATAATTGCCTAAAGAATCATTAGAAAACAATAACGTGGAGCCTCCTCTGTTATCACCATGTGTACCAGCTGAAGGCACACAATTATGTCAGTACTCTGCTTAGCCCTCTGGGTAGAAACCATTTGGGAAGGGCCTTAGGAGGAGGAGGTCGATCATCGAGGCTTTTCTGAGGACGGATCAAAGGACAGCCTGGGCTTTGGGGGCTTTGGTGGCAAAACGCCCGAGGTCCTTAAAGCACTAGCCCTGAGGGGTGGAGAGAGAGAGAGAATCAAACCTGGCAGCCAAACGGGCTATTTATAAAGTGTGAAAGGAGATCGAGGATTTAAAATCAATTTCCATCCCCTTCTTCTCTGCTCTTACTTGGGGGTTTGGCTATGGATGTCGTTCGTGTTGATGGAAGAGCTGAACCCAGGACTATGTACTGCTGGCTGTGTGCTGAGGACATATTACCTGAATCATACAGTATCTTGTATAATAGCTTGGTATCTTTCCATTCAGTGTTGAAAGGATAGAGAAAATGTATAATTTACTGCACAAAACAAAAACAAATAATTGGTACTAGCAGAAAAAAACTGAAATAGAATTCAAAGTTGCAAGTACGTTGGGTATCTTATTCAAGGAGGATGGACACTGAATTAGTGTAGTGCTGAGATTTCGGAAATGCTCACTAGTGACTTTCATTGGTGAGGACAGGTACATCTCACTGTAAAGTAATGTTACATGAGACATTTTCACAGTTATTCAAGATCGTGCCAGTCTGAGGCTGTGCTACCTCTGAATAGCAAAGTTCTGCTCTCCCAGATCTTCTTAGCCTGCCAGCCTTTCTTCAGCAGGGAGGGCCAACATCTCCGGTTGAGCGCAGCCTCCTCATCTTGGTCACCAGCTGCCAGTCGAGACTGCCATCGCAGAACTCCGGGAGGGTATCAGCTGAGGTGGTGAACACACACACAGATGCAGGGATATTTTGAAAAACTGTAAGGAAACACCTTTTCACAATTACATTTCCTTCCCTTTGACACAACTGATTTCTTTTAGGAGGCAATTCATGGCAATGATGTAAGGTTGCAGTATACCCTGATTTGAAAAACGTGACAACTTTAGGTAATTCAAGTAATTTGCAGTGTCTCGACTCACTCTTGACATTCCAGAGGATGTCCTGTCTCGGGAGGTGCAGCGAAGGATGTAGAGCTCAACTGTGTCCACGCCATACTGCTGCACCACCTCTTGGGGGTCCAGACCGTTGTGTTTAGACTTGCTCATCTTCTCCCACGTCACTGACACGACCGCCTCCCAGCCACTGGCCTCATTCAGGCAGGTTAGAGCCGGAGATCAGAGGTAGAGATTTTTTTTTCTTTCTAGCTCATTTAATTTCACTAATTCCCTTATTTTATTGCTATATCTCGACTTTTATTGCTTCTCACTAGCTCCTGTTTGATCACATTTAGCAGAAGACAGAAATATGTAAGGCCTAGTCAATTGAGCCTGGGATCAAGAGGCTTCCTCTATGTAAGCCAGTATCTTGTGTTTATCCCATTACTACAATAGAGAGGCTGGAAATCCTTTTTGGGCATGAAGCTAATTTGAAGAGGATCTTTCAAAGGATTTCTTATAATTTGACTTGATGTAAGAGTAGCTGGTTAACATGTCATTCACTGGGGAAAGTCATAGCACAAAACAGAGAGGGATGGCTGTCAGCAGCACAAAGGAGAGGTGAGAGTTACTGATGCCGCTTACATGCTAACATAAAAAGAGAAAGACGCCTTTTTCTATTTTATCTTGTCTCTCATGAGTTTTCTGCCTCAAGTTTGTTTTATCTGGCAGAGCCACATGGGTGGAAGCTCTTCTCTCCCATCTGTTACAGATGTCACAGATTCAGGTAGTGTGTACCTGTGAAGTCGATTTCTTCTCTCTTTCAGGTACTGGCCGCTGTCGGCCAGTTTGAAAGTCTGGCCCTTGACTGTGACCCTGGACCAGCAGCTTCCGCGAAAAGGTTCCCCAAGAAATAGGGGCTCATTACTATTACATGCACAAAATGTCACAGTACAAAAGAGCGGATAAACCACAGCATTTCGCCACCTGTGAGCACAAGACCTGGTCCTTGCAGAAGTGACACAGAGGCTGGGCGAGTACAGGTGCATGACAGCGTGCTCTTCCCTCCACGTACACGCCCAGGCAGCCAGTGATCTGCTAGGGTGGATACCAAAAGGCCTGAGAGGGAAAAGCAGGTTTAGGAGGATGTGACTGGATTCATGGTAAGCCGTTGTTAAGAGCAATGTAGAGTTATAAATGAATTATTAATTATTAAGTGTCAAGCCTGGGGTGACTAAAAGATTTCTGAAGACTTCCTTGGAGATCATTTGTCAAATTCTGTGTCATGTAGTAATGTGACATTTTTTCTTCCTATATTTACAAGAAGCCAAGTCATTTTTTAAATCAACCATGCTCCTGCCAACTACTCTATTCTTCCTTGATTTATTCCAAGAACTGTTGCTGCTCTTTTATAAATATCAAAATGAATGAATTTTTAATCCACAGAGATTTTTTTCTTTCCAGGAAATAAAACATTTAAACAGCAAATAAGAGTTTTGTGGGTATAGACTGCTATCAGGTATTAGATTTTATTCCTTTTACACGTCAAAGTTT